>SKCR01053634.1:0-30166 GCA_019454045.1 Zanthoxylum bungeanum | reverse complement strand
TCAAGCCTTTTGCATTGGAATCTGGGATAGTACTAGTGAAGATGAGGCAGAGCAAGGGAAAGTTTTTGGCTTGATTTCTCTAGCAGTGATGAGGAAGAAGTAAGGGGAATGACGCGTAGCGGTCGTCTTACAATGATATGGCGGAGAAGGGTAAGGGAGTTTTGACAGATGGTAGAGAAGTGGTTGAGACTGCAGAAAATACTGAGGGGGATATAGTGCTGAGGCAATTGAGGAAGACTATAGCACAAGTGAGTATCTGGGAACTGTTATGTGCATCCCGAGATCATAGACAGGCCATGGTTGAGGCCTTGAGCAAAATTGTGGTACCAGAAGACGCCAACCCTGCAATGTTTGTTGGGTCAGTTCAGAAAGAAGCTTTGCAGATATCTTTTTCTAAGGATGAACTTCCAGCAGAGGGGAGGAATCATAATAGGCCTTTATTTATCCGGGCCGAAGTGAGGGGCAAGAAAACTTCATGTGTAATGGTGGATGACGGTTCGTCCATCAATGTGTGCCCGCTGAAAATTCTAGCAAAATTGGGTATGAAAGCAACAGACTTGGACCCCTCCAGTATGACTATTAAAGCTTATGATGACAGTAAAAGGGGAGTTGAGGGTACCTTTGTGGCTATGGTCAAGGTAGGACCGATTGAAGATGAGGTTGAGTTCACAGTGTTGGACATCCCAGCCACTTTTGCCTTATTGTTGGGAAGGCCTTGGTTTCACAAACTTGGGGGCGTGCCTTCCAGTTAGCATCAGATGATCAAGTTCCCGTATGAGGGAAAGTTGTTACTATCCGGGCTGAGGTAGATAATTCTGTGGCTGCCTTGGAAATACAACCTTTCACAAGGTTTCAGGTGTAAGCTACTTTTGAGGAATGGGTGGATCCTAGGGTGGCTAGGATTATGGAGAAAATGAAATTTGAATCGGGTGAAGGTTCAAAATTGCCATCAGATTTCAGAGGACACAGACCACTCGGAAAGGTTGGGGTATAAGTCTGATGAAGAAAAGCCAAAGGTCAAGAAAAAGGGCCTGAAACTGATGGAATGTTTTGTGAAAGCTTCAGATATCAAGGGGAACCTGAACCTGTGGAAGTTTGGAATTGTGGTACCGGGATTTAAGATCTTCCAGGATTTGTTGGGTGAGAAACCGCTGGTTAAAGAAGCTGTGGAAGCAGAGAATTGGGAAGAAGAATTGATGAAGTTGGAAAGCCTGACTCTGGGAGAGGACGAAAAGCCTGAGGAAGATCTGATTGCAGAGGAAGAAGTGTCTATAGATGATGAAGACATTTACCTTCCTGATTTGTTTGAATGTACTTCCGCATTATCCAATAATAAAGACATTTCTTTTGCTTACTTGCCTGAGTCATTTCCATTTGCTCTGCACGAATCAAGCATATTTGATATCAAGTCAAGCATAACTTGGGTACACTTGAGACCCCAAGGAAATTCTGATTGCAAGTGAAGTAACCTCCGAAGAGAGGGAGAAACTAGAAGAAGTGTTGGTCAGATATGCCAAAGTGTTTGCTTGGTCCTATGAGGACATGCCTGGGGTAGACATAAACATTGCCCAGCACATGATACCAACTTATCCGAATATGAGGCCAATAAAACAGAAACTCCGACGGATGAGACCAGAATGGGCTGAGAAAGTCAGAGAGGAAGTTAAGAAACAGATAGATGTGGGGTTCCTGGAAGTAGTAAAATATCCAGAGTGGTTGGCTAATATAGTGCCGGTGCCGAAGAAAGATGGGAAAGTCAGAATGTGTGTAGACTACTGAGATCTCAACAAGGCTTGTCCGAAAGATGATTTTCCTCTGCCGCATATAGATGTTCTGGTTGATAGTGCGGCTTTATCTGCTATGTATTCATTTGCAGATGGATTTTCAGGTTACAATCAGGTTCTCATGGCTGAGGAAGATAAACACAAGACTGCATTTGTTACCGAGTGGGGTACTTATTGTTACAAGGTTATGTCGTTTGGGCTTAAGAATGCGGGGGCTACCTATCAGCGGATGGCCACCACACTTTTCCACGACTTAATGCACAAAGAGATTGAGGTGTATGTGTGGATGAAATGAAACAGAGTGATAATTGAAGCACTGAGGTTCCAGAGAAGCGGAAAAGTTCAGAGAGTTTACAGATATAACCTGCGGCTAAATCCCAAGAAATGTGTGTTTGGGGTGACATCAGGGAAATTGCTTGGTCATACAGTGGGAATGGGCGGAATAGAGGTAGACTCCGAGAAGATCAAGGCAATCACAGAAATGCCTGCACCGAAGACAGAGAAAGAAGTCAGAGCATTCTTGGGAAAGATTCAGTACATCAGTCGGTTCATCGCCAAGTTGACATCAGTATGTGAGCCTATCTTCAAACTGTTGAGAAAAGATCAGCCAGTGAGATGGATGAACAGTGTCAGGCAGCCTTCGACAAGATCAGAGAGTACTTGGTAAAGCCTCCTGTATTGAAACCTCCGAGGCCGGGCAGACCTTTGATATTGTATTTGGCTATAGAGTCAGAAGCACTGGGGGCAATGATGGTACAAGCAGATGAGAGAGGGGTAGAACATGCAGTCTATTATCTGAGTAAGAAGATGCTCCCATATGAGGCTCGGTATCAAGAAGTTGAGAAGATCTGTCTTGCAGTGGTATGGGCTTCCAGAAAATTGCGGCATTACTTCCAGTCATACAAGATCCAGGTAGTGGCAAAGGAGAATCCTCTGAAGTATCTTCATTTGGTGCCTTCACTAGTGGGAAAGTTTGGGCAGATGGTTGTATTGCTGACAGAGTTTGACATTGAATATCTCACCTCCAAAGTGATCAAAGGGCGAGCAGTAGCGGAGTTTCTGGCAATGCAACTTGTTGAGGGGGATCAGTATAAGTTTGAATTTCCAGATGAAGAGATCCAAGCAATAACAGTTCAGAGATGGAAGATGTATTTCGACGGAGCAGTGAATTACAAGGGAGTTGGAATTGGAATCGTGATAGTAACCCCCGAAGGGGAGACTTTGCCTTTAGCCAAGAGGTTGACATTCAGAGTGACTAATAACATGGCCGAGTATGAAGCATGTGCTTTTGGTTTGACAGCATTGATAGCCTTGAAGGCCGGGAGTGTGGAAGTCTATGGAGATTCTATGTAGTAGTCCAGCAGATGCGAGGAGAATGGGAATTGAGAGAAGAACGGTTGAAACCTTACCTTTTTCACCTCAGAAAGTTGGCGCAGGTTATCCCCGAGTGTCAGTTTCAGCACTTACCGAGAGAAGAGAATCAGATGGCAGATGCATTGGCTACACTTGCAGCAACTTGGGAAAATCCAGAAAAGTTAGTGATGAGACCGTTAATACTGACAACAGCGAGCAGACCTGTTTATGAAACAGAAAGAATTATGGGAGTTGAGGTCGATGATGGAAAACCTTGGTATTTTGACATCCAGAGGTATTTGGAATATGGTGAACTCCCGGAAGGGGCAGGCAGGAAAGACATAATAGCCATTCAGAAGTTGGCTTCCCAGTATGTAATCTTAAAAGGGGAACTGTACAAAAGGCAAGCAAACGGCATTCAGTTGAAATGTTTGAGAAAAGAAGAAGCTCAGAAAGTGATGGAAGAGGTACATGCCGGGGTATGTGGTCCGCACATGAATGGTTGAACTTGTCCCGCAAGATAGTGAGACAGGGGGTTTTATTGGTCGACTATGGAGACAGACTGCGCAAGGATGGTAAAGCACTGTCACGACTGTCAGATACATGGCAATCTTAGTCATCTGCCGCATACAAAGTTGCACGGGCTGTCAGAGCCATGGCCGTTCTCAGCATGGGGGATTGACATGATCGGGGAAATTCGACCGAATGCATCTAATGGGCATCGCTTCATAGTAGTAGCAGTGGATTACTTCTCAAAATGGGTAGAAGCTGAGTAGTTCCGAAACGTTACAGCAAAACAGATGGCCAAGTTCATAGCACGGAACCTCATTTGTCGGTATGGTTTGCCGCACCACATGGTCACAGACAATGGGGTACAGTTTCAAGGAGAGACAAAGGCAATGCTACAAAGGTACGGGATAGGCCATCATAAGTCATCACCTTACAGGGCACAAGCGAATGGGGCAGTTGAGGCAGCCAACAAGACTGTAAAGACAATTCTGGCTAAGATAACAGAGAACTGCAGGGATTGGGCTGAGAGACTACCGTATGCTTTGTGGGGGTACAGAACGTCAGTCAGAACGGCAACGGGTGCAACACCTTACTCTTTAGTGTACGGGATGGAGGCGGTACTGCCAGTAGAATGGAAATACAGTCTATGAGGGTATTAGCAGATACAGAGTTACCTGAGTCAGAATGGGCCGCACAAAGATTTGATCAGTTAGTACTTCTGGACGAGAAAAGGATAAGAGCCTTACATCATATGCAGTTGTATCAGAAGAGACTAGCCCGGGCCTTCAACAAGAAATTATGTCCCACAAAGATCAGAAAGGGTGATTTGGTACTTAAGCAGTCGAGGCCGTCGACGACAGATCCGAGAGGGAAATTCAGGCCTAACTGGGAAGGACCTTACATCGTTCAGAAAGTCATGGGAAATGGAGCAGTGAAGTTGTCAGACCTCGAGGGGAATGAATTCACAGAACCAATCAATGTCGACAGGTTGAAGTTGTACTTTGCTTGAGAAAACTTGGTCGCCAGTGGAAGACCTAACCCAACGGAATAAGAAAACTCCTGCATACATGCATATAAGTAACCTATATTGCATATTTTTGTGTTTGTTCTGTTTTGTGTAAACAGGTGTTGAAGACGGAAGAGAGCGAGCAGTAAGCCAATCAGAGATAGTAAAAGCACAATATTTGATATGGGCAGTAATCTGAAGATTGAGGTTCCAATGAAGTTAAGTTCCGGGTATGGGTCTCGGAGGGCGAAGTCCACATCACATCATATCAGCTTGGGGGCGAAGCCCATATCGGCTGAGGAGCGAGGCTCCACATTGTACTAGCTTGGGGGCGAGGCCCATATCGGCTGGGGAGCGAGGCTCCACATCACATCATGTCAGCTTGGGGGCGAAGCCCATATCGGCTGAGGAGCGAAGCTCCACATCATCGTTTCCGGGATGCGTCCCAGGGTCGAGGCCCATATTTTGTCAGCGGTATTGGGATGCGTCCCAGGGTCGAGGCCCCGTTGTCGGTTACAGCTATTGGGATGCGTCCCAAGATCAAGGTCCACTGCATCATCATTTTCGGGATGCATCCCAGGGTCGAGGCCCATATTTTGTCAGCGGTATTGGGATGCGTCCCAGGGTCGAGGCCCCGTTTTCGGTTGCAGCTATTGGGATGCGTCCCAAGATCGAGGCCCACATCATCAGCAGTATCGAGATGCGTCTCAGGATCGAGGTCCACTGCAGTATCAGCTCAGCTCGAGACAGCTAGCTAGCCAGGTAAGTAAAAATGCATTGAATAGACTTTGATGGGACTGTCACTGTCACACACTGCACAAGCCCCATCAAAGTGGGGGCGACTGTAGGCATTGCATTTTTTGCATGTGAAACCCGATGATGAGTCTCATTTGGAGGCACTACCTTTTGAGTCACGAAAGCCGCGGGAAACGGATATCGGAAGGGGAAATTCAGAATAAACAAGCTCACTGTCTTCGTTAGTGCTGCGTTCGTTACTTCGTTCGAACGGCAAACAGATTGCGGGTGTTCGTGTCGCGTTCGAGGAAGCGTTCGAACGGTGTCGGTAATTCTGGTTTTGCTGCTAGCCTCACACCCAGCCCATTTAGCTCCCCAAAGCCCATAAAACACATCCCAAATTAAATAAATAAATATTAATTTAAACATTAAACATTAAATAAAATATTTAAACCATTTACCAATTAAATAAAATATTTACCTAACTTAAACTAAAATCATGCCTAATTTAAATAATTTGAATATATTATATACTAAAACTAAAAAGAAGATATGCCTAATTAAAATCAATCCTAACCAATTAAAACCAATCATATATTTGACTTCCTAATCTAATAAGATAATTACCAATCTAAAATATTTGTATTCCTAAATCAACACAAATTAAATATTACAACTTCCTAATTTAAAATATTTGTCCCCCCTCAATCTTGTGTATACCTTTCTTAGGAATCCTAATTGAATACCAAATCATTTCCTTGTGAGACAAGAAGAAAACCCTAGACATCTTCTATATAAACAACCCCTAACCAAAGCCATTCTCTTCCTTCACACAACCTAAGTCACGCCCAAGCCCTAGAAACACACCAAGACTCACGGCCAAAGCAAAGAAATCAAGACAGAAAATTTTCTCTCCATCTCATCCTCCTTAGCCGTGAACACCATCTCCCTTGCACCCCTCCATAGCCGAATTTCTGTAGCCAATACAACCACCAATACAGCCCCTAACCACCACTGAAAACCACCTCCATAAACCCCCCACACATCACCGAAACCAGCCCTATACAGCAGCCCTCCATCACTGAAAATTACAACAAAAAACGCACTGTAGTGAACACCAAAAAAAAAACTGCACTGTTTTACACGCCCAAATAGCAGCAAAATCACCCTAAAACAGCCCCTAAAACACTAAAAAAACTGCATAAAAAAACTACACTTTTAATCCTTAAGATATCACAAAAAAATCTGCACTTAAAGCCTTTAAAAACATCAAAAACAGTAGCCTAAAACACCAAGACAGTGAGCTGAAACAGTGAGCAGAAATACAGCGAAAACAGCAGCAAATCGGAGACCAAACAGCAAGCAAAATAGCAAAACAGTGAGTTAAGACGCTAGACCAGTGAACCAGAAAAGTTGAGGAGCTTTACCCTTCCGATCTCCGCGAAACGCAAGCCCGAAAGTCGGCAAAAAAGGTTAGACCTGAGGGTATTTTTCACACTTGTTTTCAGTTTCGTTTTTACTATTCATTGAGCGTTATTCGCATGATTATGATGTTTAAATGTATGTTGCGGCCCTTGAGTAGATAAATATGTATGTGTTATAAATATGATGTGTGTTGTGGGCATTGGATAAAATGAAAGGCGTGTCGCCTCTTGAGGTATATCGGATGGAAACCCGGACGTAAATTTCATAGCCGATTCCGAATGGAGGGTAGTATGATCTGTACTCGGGCCACAACTCCACGTACCACTTGAGTAAACAGCATGTTCTTTTGTTTAATTTTGAGTTGTTTAATTATTCCGCCATTTAATTTTCTGCACGTTATTTATTTATGTAATGATGAGAAAAGCGCATGGGCTTAGTAAGTCGGATTAAAGGCCCTCCGTTTCACGGGGATAAGATCCTTACCACGATGCTTCGCCGCGCCGGATGACGTATATTCGATTGGATGTGAGATGTGTTCAATCGGATATACAAAGTCCGATATCTTGTCTCTGTTATTATGCCTTTATTTTATGCATATTATGTGTTCATTGCGCATGGGCTTAGTAAGTCGGATTGAAGGCCCTCCGTTTCACGGGGATAAGATCCTTACCACGATGCTTCGCCGCGCTTCTTGTCATGTCACTGATTCTTTTGTACATCATTGCCTTATTCATGCATGTATTATGAAATTCCATATAATTGCATCATCTACCTTAGTCTTGGCTTAATGTATTACAATTTATGCATCCATGTTGTGACATTATTTCTTGTGGTGTATCAGATGGAAACCCAGACGTAAATTCCGTAGCCGATTCCGAATGGACGGTAGTGCAGTCTGTACTTGGGATACAATTCCACGTACCACTTGGAAAAGTATTCACGTGCATGTTTGTGCTCATGTTAGTTGCATCATTTAGCATCACATTATGGCATGTTCATATTTAATGTAAAATTGCATCTTGGATTGGCATATTTAAATTCGTGTCTTTCTTCATCTTTTCAAGTTATGTGTTTGTATTAATTTCATTTATCATGCGGTTATTTTGACCATATTTTATATGATTCTTTGCATAATGCGCCTATTACATTATTTGTTGTCATTTTGATTTCCTTTATATTACATGCAAATGTTACCATGAATGTTTGTGTTTATGTTTACATGAATGATTGAATTCTTATGACGTTATGTGCTTGTTGTTGCAAAGGCCTACCTTTAAGCATGTGAATTTGGCAATAAGATTTGATTCCATGTATGTTAGATGTAAACTTTACTTTTAAGCATGTGAATTTAGGATTGTGGTGCACTTGGAAATATATGTCATAGGCTTGGTTGGATTATTGCATAAATCTTTACATTACAAGTGGCATAAGTAAGGGACCATTCCGAACCCAATGGTTTGAGGTCTTCCCTTGCGAGGGGTGAGTGCGGCCTAAATCTTTGTCCCGGTTCATACCGGGTGGCGACTCCCTTATTCTCCGGTTTAGTCCTCTGTTGGCTACTCCGTACTCCCAACTAGGCCCCCGAGCCTGGAACAGTATGCGTCGCTCCAGCTCCTGTGTCCCACAATGTGTCTGGACTTTGAGAGTACCACAATATGAAGTGTCCTCGTTGAACACTTAGGGTAGCCAATAATTTTTTATATTAAATAATATTTGATATTATAATGATCAATTAAAATAATTAAGTGTTATTGGATAACATTATTTATTTACTTTGACCTAATTGGATTAATCCAAAATCAAACAAGAGTTTTATTGTAATTTCATAAATATCTCTACCATTGGAAGATATTTTGGTAATTACAAATATGTAATAATATGTGTATTTAACTTGATTTAATTGGATTAAATCAAAGTGGTAGACATTCAACTAATTCATTAATTAAACTTTGTCTTGATTTAATTGGATTAAATCAAAGTGGTAGACAAAGGTTATTAGTCACACCTAATTATATATATTTGGACAAATTAGATTAAGCCCACATAAAAGTTGATTGGAACTTTTATTAATTAAAAATTATCTAAGTTTTGCTATAAAAGGTAAGCTTGAGAAGGTTTTTATTAAGGCAAAGTAAGCTAAAACAAATATTAAGTAAAAGAAAGAAATAATAGTTTAAGTAAATTTTTTGTGAGAGAAGCTTTGAAAGTTCTCTACAACAAGAAAAAATGATTGTTGAAAATAAAGTAAAAGCATCTTTTGTTGGAAAATCCCTGATTTAAATAAGGTTTTAAGAAAGTGACTAGTATTAGGAATACTTGTTTCTTCGTCCGCCTTGTCAATACGGATGTAAATGTTTTCATGATGCTATGGCTGTAACGTGCCAAAGCTGTGCAGTTATAGTTGAAGGTAGTTCATTTGCGCCGGTAGAACTTATATGATAATAGACAAATTCAAGTGAAAATGGAAATCCTGAACGTGCCAAAGCTGTCAGGACTACATCGGTAGCTTGAGTTTGTCATTGACAAGTCTAACCTTGATACGCCTCATTGTGAACGTGCCAAAGTTGTCATAACGAGAAACGATCAGGACCGAACCTAGGAGTCACAGTGAGTGTGATTGACAATGAGTTGTCTACCTAATGAATATACGTAGGCGAGAACGTGCCAAAGCTGTGAGTCGAAATATATCCATGGGGTCCACTTCCTATTATGGAATTCAATTTAATTGTTGAATTTTCATTTCCGTTGGGGATTACGGTATTAAGTAAAGTAGTGGGAGGCACTGCTAAGTTAAAAATCCTTAACTTATGCGGTGTGTAATATTATGTAAATTGTCGCTTAAATTGTTCCTTATTCTATTGTTTGATAGAATTAAACCTCCATTCACTGCATGCATATTTTAATATATGTTTTTTGACTTCAATTATGGTTGCAGAATTCTAGAATATGTTCTAGATTAGAATAGATATTGATATAATCCTTCTAGACAGAATAGTTTCTTATGCAGTAAAGATTGACATGAATTGGTTCATGTCTCGAGATTCTTCACTGGCATTAAGAAAACCATTAGGTATTTGTTTATCAAATAATGACGTTTCTTGGCTTTAGTGACATTCAGAGGTCACGTGTCAAACACTATTTGTTTTTCTATTATTTGCAAATGTTGTAAATAATTTGAAAGTAAATAATAAAGCTAAAGAAAGAATATGCGTATAGAAAATAATGATTTTTATAATACGACAACTGTAGATATTGGATATCACATCTCCCATCTAGTTATTTAAAATATTGTTGAATGATTGTTTTGATATTTGATATCAGAACTTGCGACTATTTGATAGTTACTTGTTCTTTGAAAATAGTTGTTACATATTTTAAAATTACTAGTAGTGTAATTGACCAATAGATAAACATTAAGAAAAATATTCGGTTAAATAAATAACTTAGAACATTATTTTATGAGATTTTATCACATAAGTATTGGATGCTTATTCCATTTGGTGAAGGATGGTCTAATATGAGATCATTCCACATATCCTTATTCATTTAACGAATATTGTATTCGGGAAAGTGACTAAATCTCATTTAACCAATGACTGTCATTAGACCAGAAAATTTATTAAATTGATATATTGGATGTATGTAATTTAATGAATTGAAAATTGCTTAAGGTAGTTTTCTTTACTTCGTAACTTAGTTAATGAACTGTCGTGACTTAGTTACGTGTTTCTGATAAAACACGGATAGAATATTTTGACTTGTTCAAAGATATTCGATCTGAAGTGTTGAAAATTGTATCTTTAAAATTCATCATGAATCTTTGAATTATTCAAAGATGTTTGATACGATCAAACATATGAATTAACGGCAATTTGTTCTAAGGTTATTCGAAGAATATAATTCTGACTTCAATATAATTCTTCCACGATTCCATATTGATGGAATTGATAGATGGAATAAATTGAATCTTATATGATTTGATTCGTCTGATATTGAGAGTTACTGAATTAGTTTCAATACTCTTGGGGTTATGCTCCAGTAACACTAATTCATCATTTTAATTAATGTTCCATTAGTTTCTACAATTACGTATATGATATGTATTAGTAGAAAATTTGAATCTTGAAATGTTTGAGATTTGAATCTATCTTTTGAATAATGGTTGTATAATTGATATTACTTGCACCTCGGAGGTACGAGTAGAAGTTTATCATTTATTTTATTTAATAGAATATTGTATTATATTTGATAGAATATATTTTCTACGATCTCGAGTAATAAAATTGTTTATTACCTAGTGTGTAACATTGGATGTTAACTATTGTAGAAAAGACTTGATTTATTGAAGTCAAATAGGTGATAAACTGTAAATGGAACTACATAATTAATAAGATGAAAAATACCCTTTTATTACTTCCATATAAGTGCTATAGGATGTCAGAATCATTAGCAAAGTATTTGATACTTAATGATTTTGTAGTTTTCTTATCGAAGAAAATTACCCTATAACTTATAGTGGAAACGATATTTGATATCGATTCCGGAATTTAGCATTAGACCATAGATCTAAGATTGTTCATAGCTTACTACGATCAAGTTTGGAACTTGATTGAGCTTTAATTATGAATCGTTCATAAAATGTACAAATGGTTTACGCAGCAAAAGCAAAGTGAGCTTATTAAAGGTTTGACATTTATAGTATGACAGTGAGAAAAGTTATACTCAGCAATCAATTGTAAATTCTGAGGAAACTTGTCTCTAGTCGCACTGATTGAACAATTTAGGATCTGATGGTTAATAATGATATTAAATTGTATATTTTAGCTAAAGAATATAAAGTGGCGTTTCTGAATGGTTTCTTCAGATAAGAGATCCATTGTGAGTTCTTAGTTTGAAGGATTCATTTTGGAATGGCCCTGGATTTTGTATTATGCTAATATTATAATTTAGTATATTAGCTTATAAAGCCTATTGTAGACTCATATGAGCTTTCTAGAAATTTGTGTTTTCTAATTTTGATATTAGTCAAATTGTCTGATTTTATCAAAGCATAGAGAATACATATGTGATTGAAAGGTTAGTGGGAGCGTACAAATTTCTTTCTAGTATTTTACATCATAATGACATTGTCATTATTAATGTAATAATGAGATGTTTATGAGGTAAAAATGTTTACCTCAGTCTTATTTTCTCATTTAAAGTAGTGGGAGTAATCTCTATTATATTTGATATAAAGTTTTATATAAGATATAAAACTAAAAGACTTGTGAGATGCTCATGGACGCAACAAGACTATCTGTATGACAGTTAGTATAACTGTTTGACAGTTAGTGTGTGTCTTATGTATAGTATTCATCTTTCATAAAGGATGATTCCTTTTTCAAAAGAGATATTGATTAGAATGTCTAAATCAATCTTATGCATCATAGGATAATGGCATAATGAATACTATATTGAGTGCGAATAGAGATATCAATTTAATCGTAATTGTTATGAGTTATTTTGATATCCTCTAGACCATAAGATGAGTCTTGAAACATGTTCTTTATTATCTTTGAGATATTAAGAATAAGTTTTTAATTAATGGAGAATAAATTCGCAACCATTAGGGTTATATTAGTTTTGAGTCTAATTATGACGTTAGACAGTCTACGTCATATAGAGTCAGAAAAGATGTAGTGGGAGTGTCACAGATGATTCCACTACTAGAGTGGAGTTAGTTATAACTTATGAAGTATTGACTTATGAAGTTGCATAGTGACCTCAAATATTAGAAGTTTGTTATTAGTATTGTGTTTGCGGTTGTCTACAAATTATTTTGGATTTGATCCATAAATACTTAGACAATTAGTAGTTGAAGCACAATTTTGATATGGAATCTGAGTCATATTTATGTAGAACTTAGTTTCTACAAAAATATGAATGATACTTGCTAAGGAAAATGATTGTGTTTGTTGGACAAACTCAATATGTCATAGTGGGCTTACTTGTTGTTACCTACCTCTTGAGCGCTGGGTGAGTTCTTGAGGGCCATGAGTATGTGATACACATTAGGATGTGTATATGATACCATGGATTGACATTTGAGCAAGTGGGATAAATTGTTAGGGTTGGTGCTCTGAGCTCCAATCCGGATCGTATTTATGTTTGATTCATGAATACGAGCAATACCTTTTTTCCATAATATTACTAATTTAATGGAAGCACCTCTTGTCTTTTATATACGTATTCGATCTAATTTCGATTAGATTGATTAGATTGAAACTAAATTTAGTTTAGTGATATGTATATATATATTAGACAAAGACCCTAGGATTTACAACGTAGTGCACAGTTACAACATAGCTTGTAATTGACATTGAGAAGTGTCACTATAAGTTGTATATCCTTAAATTAAGTTCCTGGTCAAGATTTACTGACACGGGTCGGTTAGTAAAATCCGTTGAGACCAGTATATGTCGTATATCGGACTTGGTCCGATGGTTTATCCCAATGAACCATGAGTCTTGGGAGACTCGTATAGACGTGTAGGTATTTATTTGATAAACATTGAATGACTCACCGAAGATTTCCTAATATATGGTACACCAACGTCAATAGGAATCTTCTCGGGTTGAGTAGCATAGTGATTCTTTGACTTGAGATACCACTGTGGATATATGAGTTATCCTCCACACTTAGATGACAGTCACGTCACCGATCTATTTAGATCAGATTTCCGCATGTTCGTTGGGTGTGGACTCATGCTCATGATATCATGTGTATATCAAGAAAAGATCTGTCAGTTCTGTGTACAGAGCATATGTAGTCCATCATGTGATTAGAAATCTGTTAAATCTATGGCCATAGTACAATTCGGAAGTGAGTTTCGCATGTTAATTTAGAGATTGCTAATAGATACGTCGACGGATTATTCATATAGAGATTTGATGTTTATATCTATATCTCTGGGATAATCCGGATACCTGTGACAGAGGGATTATACGTATGTAGTGACCTCGACCTGTATGATTCAGCGAGTTTATCCGTGGTCGTCATAATTTACGGGTGGGTGAATTATGGACACGAAATTGGATTTCGTGACGGATATGCCTGAATCTAGAGAGTCTCACTAATGAAATATACCCGTATAGCACTAGTGCAACTGTTATGAATAATACTGATTATTTATAACTCGTTTAACTGTTAAACGGAAAATACATGCAATAAGGACCTAACAGTTATTTCCGAATTAATGTGTATTTGTATTTAATATTTGATATTATTAAATACATATTAATTAAATATCAAAATGTGATATTTGGTATATATCATTAATATATGTATTTGAGATATTTAATGTAAATATAATACATATATTTAAGATATATTTATTAAATTATTTAATTATTTAATTGTTAAATAATTAAATTAATTAAAATAATAAATATCTTAATAATGATTTGCTTTATTAAAGCTTGGAATGGCATGATGCCATTGGAACACATTTAGTTTGCTTTATTAAAGTTAAAGTATTAACTTTAATTTAGCAAAATGTGTACCAATTAAATTGAAACAAAAATTAAAGAATTTATTTTTTATTTTTGTTGAATTTCGAAAATGGTATTAATTTTTTAACAAAATTATTTTTTTTCAATTTGAACACTTAGACAAGTTACACAAATATTTTACAAAGAGAGTTGAGAGAAAATGGTGGAAGAAAGAAAGAAAACAAAGGTAAAAACATTGAAATTTTGTAAGTTTTTCAAACTTTCTTATACATGGAAATTGTTTCTATTTATCTTACCTTCAATTTGTGTTGCTAAGTTGATGTCTCAACTCTTTGGGTTTGTAATTATATGTGTTTAAAGCTTGTTGGATGTGATTAGCATGTATGTATAATTTATAAGCTTATTAGTGTAATCAAGCTTATAAGATTAATTTGTAATCTAAGTTGCTATTCTAGAGTTGATTAGCCATTCATAATTAACCTAGAATTGTTCTTGATTAATTTCATGATAGTGAGACTTGATTGGTGTGGTAATTGATTGATTAAAGTGTTGAATTTTGTCAATTTAATGTAAATTGTCCAATTTGAGTAATTTGTGAAATTAGGGTTCTTAACCCATTCAAATTTTGGGGCTTTTCATATATATGATATAATTTGATGTATATTTGATTTATGTCAAATTTGGGATTGATTGGATTTGATCTTGATGTGTTTTGAACAAATTGGGCCAAATAGCAATTAATTAAAATTCTGGGCTATTTTTGTAATTATGGAAAATTACTGGGCAGTTTCGAATTTCTGGAAAAGTTTCTGGATTATGTTGCAAATTGTATAAATTATTTTGGGATTGATTTGGAATCAATTAAATATGTATTTGAATATTTAAGGACCAAAATGATTAATTTACAAAGTTTAAGGGTCTCATAGCAATTAATGATAATCTGATTTTTCAGATAAAAATTCAGTTTTTATTTATTGAGTAATTAGAATAAATTGGTTTTTTTAATTGCCCTAGAAAAATATTTATCGGAAATTGTTTCGGAGTGAAAATACGCGAAAATGGTGAAAAATGACGTTACCGGGTAACGTCTGCCCAAACAGTGAACCGGTCACTGTTCGGGCAGCCCACGAACTGTCCAAATGTTTTGGGGGCTGACCTGGGCAGTCCCCATGAGCATTGGTCGGTCGGTTCGGTCGGAAACGTGTTTTATGCTATTTTAGGAAAATTGTTTTCGCAAAAGTTTTGCGATGTTTCTATATTGTTTATGTCGTTGTATGATATCAAATAAATACGTTTAGGTGAAATATGAATGAATTATTAATATTGGATATTAAATAATTTATTCGTAAGTTTAAAAGATTTTAAACTACGATTTCGCCCGAACAGCGCTCCTTCCGCTGCGCCTCTCCGATTGAACCCCAACAAAGATGAGTTTTGAAGACCTTGGAGTTCGATTGAGGATCGAATAGGACAACGGAAAGTTCGAGAAGGCCAGCTATAAGACTATGGAGTCTAAGGTCAACATCGTCGAAGGTGGAAAGGGTAGCAAAAAGAGAAAGAACAGTGGAGCTGATTCTTCCCAAGCAAACAAGAAGTTCAATAGGAAGTGTTACATCCGTGGAAAAAATGGTCATACAGCAAAGGACTGCAGAAATAAGAAGTCTCAGGACAAAGGCAAGAAAAAGAAAAATGAGGCCCATGTCACTGAGGATGAGCAGCTAACTGATGAGATCTCAGAGATGAACCTCTCAACAGTTGTAACAGAAGCCAACTTGGTTGGAAATCTGAGATAATGGTGGGTAGACACTGGGGTTACTAGTCATATCTGTGCTGATAGTAAGATATTTTCCTCGTATCAGAAGGTCGATGGTGGCGATCATCTAAAAATGGGAAACTCTTCTACCTCTAGAGTGGTTGGACAAGGCACAGTGGTTCTGAAGATGACATCTGGGAAAGAACTTACATTGAAGAATGTCTTGCATGTTCCTGATATTCAGAAGAACTTAGTTTCGGGTTCACTCCTTAGCAAGAATGGTTTTAAACTTGTATTTATTTCTGATAAGTTTGTATTGATTAAGAATGATGTCTATGTAGGAAAATGATACCTCACTGAGGGCCTTTTCAAGTTCAATGTAATGACTGTCAATCGACACAGTGCTAATAATAAAGCTACATCTTCCGCTTATATTATTGAGTCACAAAATGTATGGCATGGGAGGTTAGGACATGTTAATTATGATACAATGCATAAATTAATTAACATGGACCTTATACCTAAATTTACAATTGATAACCAACATAAATGTGAGGCATGTGTTGAAGCAAAAATGCATAAAACATCATTTCATTCCATAGAACGAAGTTTTGAACCCTTGGAACTTGTACACTCCGATGTGTGTGATATGAATATTGTGCAAACAAGAGGCGGTAAAAAGTACTTTGTCACTTTTATCGATGATAACACAAGATTCTGTTATATGTATTTGCTGATGAGCAAAGATGAAGCTATTGAGAGCTTTATACACTATAAGAACGAAGTTGAAAATCAACTTGGTAAGAAAATCAAAAGAATCAGGAGTGATAGAGGAGGTGAATATGTGTCACCATTTGGTGAATATTGTTCCAATCATGGAATTATTCACGGAACTACTGCTCCTTATTCGCCTCAATAAAACGAGATTGTTGAGCGCAAAAATCGAATGTTGAAGGAAATGATGAGCGTCATGTTGACAAGCTTTGCTTTACCCTAGAACTTGTGGGGGGAAGCCTTGCTTTCCGCCAACTACATTCTGAACAAGCTACCTCACAGAAGATTGGATTAGATACCATATGAATTGTGGAAAGGTCACGTACCTTCCTACAAATATCTGAAATGTGGGGGTGTCTCATCAAAGTGATGGTTCATAAACTTAAGAAGGTTAGAATATGACCCAAGACTGTTGATTGTATATTCATTGGATATGCTCACCATAATAGTGCATATCGATTCTTGGTACATAAGTCTGAAATTCCTGACATCAATCCAAATATGATAATTGAGTCAATGAATGCGACATTCTTTGAAGAGATATTTCCTTGTAAGGGAAGACAAATAACAAAGTCTCCCAAAAGAACTATTGATACTGTTGAAGGCAATGATCAAGTTGACCAAGAATCAGATCAACATGAAAATATTGAGGAAATTGAACCTAGACGTAGCAAAAGAGCTAGAACGTCTAAGTTATTTAGATCCGATTTTATGACATACTTGTTAGAAAATGAGCCTCAAAGCTATAAAGAAGTAATATATTCATCGAAGGCACTTTTATGGAAAGAGGCTATCAATAGTGAGATTGATTCCATCCTACAAAACCATACTTGAGAGTTGGTTGATCTTCCTCCAGGTTGTAAGCCACTGGGCTACAAATTGATTTTCAAATGGAAGATGAAACCAGATGGATCAATAGATAAGTACAATGCAAGACTTGTCATAAAATGTTATAGACAAAGAAGGCATTGATTACTTTGATACCTATTCAACAGTGACTCGTATCACGTCAATAAAAATACTCATATCCATAACAGCTATATTTGGTCTTGAAATATATCAAATGGATGTAAAGATGATATTCCTAAATGGTGAACTAGATGAAGAGATTTACATGGAATAACCAGAGGGTTTCAATCTTTCTGGACAAGAACAGAAGGTGTGCAAACTTGTAAAATCCTTATACGGATTAAAACAAACACTTAAACAATAGCATGGAAAATTTGACAAACAGATGTTGTCAAGTTGGTTCAAAATTAATGAGTGTGATATGTGTGTATACACCAAATCAACTCAAAAATGATATGTCATTGTGTGTCTCTACATAGACGATATATTGATAATTAATAGTAATCATGAGATGATTCAGTCTACCAAGAAAGTATTGACCATCAAATTTGATATGAAAGATTTAGGAGCAACTGATGTGATCTTAGGAATTAAGATTTTCAGAACATCAGAGGGGTATATATTATCTCAAACTCACTATGTTGAGAAGATACTTGAGAAATATAATAAAGGAGATCTAAATGTGTCTAGAACTCATGTATACCTAACTCTTCATTTGTCAAAGAATAATGGCTCAAGCGTATCGCGATTAGAGTATTCGAGAATCATCGGAAGTCTGATGTATCTCACAAATTGCACACGACCTGATATCGCTTAAGTTGTAAACAGGCTTAGCAGACATACGATGTCACACCCGTCCCCTTAGGTAGAGTAGGGGTGAGACGGAGACTAGAAACTGGCAGAGTTTCCCCTGTAATATGGACTAATCCTCCAAATACAAGGAAAAATCTAAACTGAAAATAAAATATCATCATAAAACTAGGATCTCCATGATCCAACTCAACATAATATCCATAAAGGAAACACAATAACCTCAGTATCAAATAAAGGCTCAATGCCTATAACCACAAAATAATTTCTCTCAAGAAATACATATCTAGAAATACAGTCTCAAAACATAATAAAGACACTCTACTGTTGGCACAACCTTTCTCTACTGGCAGGAAATGATGACGAAGTAGCAGATGGAAAGGATAATCTACTAAAACTGTTGAACCTGAAATGTTAAGGAAAGGGGTAAGCTCACGCTTAGTGCAATGGATCACAGCTTAGTGCCGTGGATAATCAAGTAACAAAGTGGATCGAACAAGTCTTTCATAATAATAATAAATACATAAGCTGTAAATCGATATCTCAATCATTTACTTGAAATCGTAAATCTCATTTCTCATAAACTCATTTCTCATAAAACTCATACTGCTCAAAAATACTCTGTAAAGATAAATCTGTTTTTCATCTATATGCACAACCTCATGACAATATGGCAAAGCTGGCAACATGGGGCTTCCCCACGGCAAAACTGGCATTCGGAGCAAACTGGCAACGTGAGACCTTATCTCACGGCAATAACTGGCAACATGAGACCTTATCTCACGGCAATAATCTGGCACATATAAGTACACGGGGTGCATCCTAACATAAAAATCATTTCCAAAATCCATGCTCATATATCTCAAATCATGCAAGTTTCTCATATATCACAAACACATGATTTCAACATAATCAATATTCGATCCATACCTCATAACAAAATATATAAACTTTCTGAAAACAAACTCATTTAATGCATTACCTTAAAATTCATTTAAGAAGACATACATACTATATATTTTGAAAACATCAATGTTACAGGTTTATCCACGCACCTGGTGAGCTGACTACTGAGAAAGGAACTATGCAGCAGGACCGTCCCTGCTTATGGTATCACGATCACCTAAAGAGATAAAAGAATTTACTATAAGGAACATAATCTTAATCTAGAAAATGTGATAGAACATGAAAGAAAAATGATTCGGTCGCTCTCGTAAACTTAACGAAAATTGAGATTTGGAGGTCCGTTACTACTCGGAATGGTCTGAAATTCGCGGAGGAGACTCGGGAAATCGGCACGGAGACACTGTCTGGCGCGTGGTGCCACGCGCCGTTCACCCAAGCCTCGCGTGGGCCTCACGCGCCGCCACATAAGGCGTGCGTGAGCACACGCACCGGTCGGATGGGGAAAAATCTGACGTCGTGCATTCCTCTCCCTCTCCCGGATCTAATGCCGCTGACGGTTTGTCGATCGGAGTTCCGGATCAACGGGAAATCGAGAAAAACCATAAAAAGTTTCTTACCGAGATCTCTTCAAAAATTGGAAGTTTCCCAAGGTGAAACCACCACCAAAATGATCCTCTCAACGAGATCTACACTTTTCCTTAAGGACTCGGTCGGATTTGAACTACGGATCGGGACTGAAACTTCTCTTTTCTCTCTTTTCCTTTTCTTTCTCTTTCTTTCTCTCTCCCTCACGTCTCTCTCTGACTCTCTTATCTTTCTTTCTTTCTTATCTTTCTTTCTTCTATTTTTTTTTATTATAGGAAGAGGTGGCTGCTGAGCAAAAATTAGGGTGTGCGTGTGTGCGTACAAAATATATATACTTATATGTCAAAATTCGTTTGGCACCCTAAACTTGATCTGAACCGCATTTTAATTCCAACTTCCACAAACTTAATAATTTAATCCTTAAATTTATTTGGGGTGTTACAACTCTCTCCCCCTTAAAAGAATTTCGTCCTCGAAATTACATACCAGATGGTGGAAACAAATGAGGATATTTATTCCTCATGTCTTCCTCACGCTCCCAAGTTGCTTCTGCCTTCGATGTTTACCCCATAGGACTTTTACCAATGGAATCGTCCTGTTTCTCAGCTGTCTCAACTCTCTAGCTAGAATTCCCACTGGTTCTTCAGCATATGTCAAGTCTTCTCTCAACTCAACTGGTTGCTCCTGCAAAATGTGGGAGGGATCTGATCTGTACTTCCTCTCAACATGGACACGTGGAAAACATTGTGAATCTTTAACAATTCCTGTGGCAATGCTAATCTGTAGGCAACTGGTCCAATTCGCTCCACGATCTCATACGGCCCAATAAACCGAGGACTCAACTTCCTTTCTTGCCAAATCTCATGACACTCTTCCAAGGAGAAATCTTCAAAAATACCTTATCTCCACCTGATACTCGATGTCCTTCCTTTTTAGATCTGCGTAACTCTTCTGTCTATCTTGGGCTGTCTTCAACTTTGATCTGATCACTTCTATCTTATCAACAGTAATCTGAACAATCTCAGGACCTAGGAGTTTCCTCTCACCTGCTTCATCCCAACATATAGGAGTTCTACATTTCCTTCCATATAATGCCTCATAAGGTGCCATGCCCAAACTAGCATGGTAACTATTATTGTAAGCAAACTCTATCAAAGATAGATGTTGATCCCAACTACCTTTAAATTCCATAACACAAGCTCTCAACATCTTCTAAAGTCTGAATGGTTCTCTCTGACTGCCCATCTGTCTGAGGATGAAAAGAAGTACTGAACTTCACTTTAGTACCCAAAGCCTCTTGTAGACTTGGCCAGAATCTGGAAGTAAATCTTGGATCTCTGTCTGATACGATTGACACTGGAGTTCCATGAAGTCTCACTATCTTATCAACATAGAGCTCTGCTAATTTATTCAAAGAATAATCTACTCTGACAGGTAGAAAATGAGCTGATTAGTCAACCTGTCAACAATCACCCATACTGAATCATGTCCTTTCTTCGTACGAGGCAGTCCTGATACGAAGTCCATAGTGATGTGTTCCCACTTCCACTCAGGAATAGGAAGTGATTGCAAGGTACCTGCTGGATGCTGATGTTCTGCTTTAATCTGCTGACACGATAAACACTTTGATACAAACTCGGCTATCTCGTTCTTCATGCCTTTCCACCAATAATTCTCCTTGAGAGTTCTATACATCTTAGTGCTGCCTGGATGCATAGAATAAGCAGAACAATGGGCTTCTTCCATGATCTCTCTCTTCAAGATCTCATCTTCAGGTATACATAATCTATCGTCATACATCAATGTATTGTCATCTTTAATCAAGAAATCTGAACGTTCTTCCTTTTTCACTTCATCAATGATTTTCATAAAATGAGCATCCTGAGTCTGAGCTTCCCTGACTCTCTCTACTAAAATAGGCCTGACCTTAAGAGTTGCTAAAAGAGATCATGAATTACCAACTGATAAGTCAACTCTCAAAGATCTGAGTTCCACTAGTAATGGCAATCGTAGAACTTCCATATGAGCTAGAATACTCGATGACTTCCTACTAAGGGCGTCTGCTACTATATTAGCCTTCCCCGGATGATAG
This sequence comes from Zanthoxylum bungeanum, assembly GCA_019454045.1. Taxonomy (NCBI): domain Eukaryota; kingdom Viridiplantae; phylum Streptophyta; class Magnoliopsida; order Sapindales; family Rutaceae; genus Zanthoxylum; species Zanthoxylum bungeanum. Next base: position 8,094 of record SKCR01053634.1, on the reverse strand, counting down.
TCAATAGTACAATCATAATCTTTCAATAACTCGATCCATCGTCTCTGTCTCATATTTAACTCCTTCTGCGTGAGTAAATACTTGAGACTCTTATGATCCGTGAAGATTTCACATTTCTCTCCATACAAATAATGTCTCCAAATCTTCAGTGTGAATACTACTGCAGCTAACTCCAAATCATGAGTAGGATAATTCAATTCATGAGGTCTAAGCTGTCGAGAAGCATAAGATATCACCTTACCATGCTGCATCAACACACAACCCAAACCTTTCCACGAGGCATCACTATACACCACAAATTCACCATTGCTTGATGGAAGTGTAAGCACTGGAGCAGTTGTCAAACACTCTTTAAGCTTATCAAAACTTTGCTGACACTCCTCAGTCCACTCAAATTTTGCATTCTTTTCAAAAGTTTCGTCAATGGTGTTGCAATGATAGAAAATCCCTGAACAAAACGTCGGTAGTAGCCTGCTAAACCCAAGAAACTCCGTATCTCAGTCGCATTGGTAGGCGATTCCCAATTAACCACTGCTTCTATCTTATTGGGATCTACTAAAATGCCATCTGCAGAGAAATGACATGGCCTAAGAATGCAATTCTGTCAAGCCAAAACTCACACTTGCTAAACTTGGCATACAACTCCTTCTCCCTCAAAGTCTGTAAAACGATTCTTAGATGTTCTTTATGCTCATCTTCGCTACTAGAATACACTAAGATATCGTCAATAAACACAATGACAAACTTATCCAAATAATGTTTGAATACCTGATTCATCAAGTCCATAAAAACAGCTGGTGCATTAGTTAACCCGAATGGCATTACTAAAAACTCATAATGTCCATAACGAGTTCTAAAAGCCGTCTTAAGTATATCTGCTTCCTTCACCTTTAGCTGATGGTACCCGGATCTCAAGTCTATCTTGGAGAATACTTGGCTCCCCGTAATTGATCGAAAAGATCATCAATCCGAGGCAAAGGATATTTGTTACGAATGGTAACCTTATTCAATTGCCGATAATCGATACACAATCTCATTGAACCATCTTTCTTCTTCACGAATAACACTGGTGCACCCCATGGTGAAAAACTAGGCTTTATAAAGCCTTTATCTAGCAGTTCTTGCAATTGTATCTTCAACTCCTTCAACTCTACAGGAGCAATCCTGTAAGGAGCAAGGGATATGGGTGCTACCAGGAATTACATCGATGCTGAAATCAATTCTCTATTCGGTGGTAAACTAGGTAGTTCATCTGGAAATACATCTGCAAATTCCCTCACAACGAAATCTCATGTAATTCTGATGTACCTATTCTGGTATCTACTATGTGAGCTAAATAGGCATCACAACCTTTCCGCAACAACTTACTAGCTCGTATTGCAGATATCACATAGGAAGGAACAAATCTTCTCTCCCCTCTAAAGGAAAATTTTTGCCCATCCAGACCCTCAAAATCCACAACTTTCTCATGACAATTTACTGTTGCTCGATGAAAAGATAACCAATCCATACCCACAATGACATCAAAATCATGTATCTCCACACAAATCAAATCTGCTAACAAATCATGCTTACCAACACGAATTACACATCCTCTGTAAACTTGCTTAGCAATAAAGGAATATCCGACAGGGGTAGCAACAACTAACTCACAATCTAGCTCACTTCATTCTCTATCGGCATGCAATTCAAAAGATTTTGAAACAAAAGAATGTGTAGCACTGGGATCAATAAGTATTCGGGCATTTCGACCAAAGATAGACACCATACATGTGATAACCTCTGGTGCTGCTAAAGCTTCCTGCTGCGTCATAGCAAATACTCTGCCTTGGGCTCTAGGTCTGCTAGTCTGACCACTTAGAGCAACTCTACTCTGAGCACCTGAACCTGTGTGAGCTCCAGAAGTCTGACCACGAACCCCACTCTGACTAAAATTACCTCTAAAATTCTGAGCTGGAGGAACAGCTGTTCTCTGAGTCTGTCTACTGCTATCATTAACATTAGGACAATCTCTCTTCAAGTGACCCACTTCTCCGCACAAAAAGCAACCTTTGGTACCCAATCTGCACTCTCCAGGATGATTCTTCCCATAAATAGTACATTGTGGAAATCTTCTTTCTGGAGCTTGGCCTTGCTGACCACTAGGAAACCCACTAAATGGAGCTCTCACTGAACTCTGACTAACTGTAGGTCGACTTTGTTTCTGCGGCTGTCCAGAACTCATCTGATAACTACACTTGGGTCTTGAGTCACCCCATTTCTTACTCTGATTTCCTTCTCCAAAAGATCGATGTTCCCTGTTTCTCTTCCTTATCTGAAAATCTAGCCCAATTTGCCATTCTCTTTCTGCAAACTCTGCTTTTCTAGCAAAATCTGCCATCTCTGTCAAACTGTTCATAGGAAATAATCGGATCCTGGATCTCAATTCTGCATTCAGACCGTTAAGAAAATGATCCATCTTGCCATGTTCATGGTCTCTCAAATGTGAAACAAACTGCACTAACTCATGGAATGCGGTGTCATACTGATCTACTGTGCGGCTACCCTGAGTCAACCTATAAAATTCCCTTCTCTTTTCATCCATAAAAGCAGAATTCATATAATTACTCATGAACTCCCTCTTGAACTTCTCCCAAGTTAACACATTAGTCTCTGAGAATTTACCTTACTTACACTCTTCCACCATTTATCAGCTTGCTCAGTCAAAAGTTGATACACATGGTGGCATTTCTGTTCATCAGTTAATCTCATCAACTCAAAAGCCTTCTCAATCCTGTCCAAGAAATTTCCAGCTACAATGGGATCCTTCTTCCCATCAAACTCAACAGCTCCTCTTTCTTTCATTCCTTTAGCAATATTATCTTCATTAACTATAGGAGCTACCTGAGATGGACCATGACCCCATGCTGGAGGGTAGTAATACGGATAAGGGTAAGCACCAGGAGGAACATCTGCTGGCGGAGGAGCATAATAAGGTGGAGGGTAGTAACCTGGAGGAGGTATAGGATAACCCTGATTTACTGGAGGAGGTGGAGGAGGTGCTGGAATATTTCCCTGAGGTGCTGCAGGGGCTGGAGGAACATTACTGCTAGGAGGATGATGAACTGGGGTACTATCCCCAAAAACCGAGGCTATAGAATCTTCTACAACAGGATTAGGGTTCCCTTCAAAGGTTTCCCCATCATAAGAATTAACCTCCTCATCAACTGGAGGTGCCCTAGAAGGTTGGCCAACATTTGCTATCCTACGAGTACGAACTCGACCTGCACCTCGAACTCTGAGACGCGGAGGCATCTGAAAACACATGAAAGATGTCAACCGCTAAAAGACATAGAATAACTAATAAAGAAAATGAAGTGTCTACAGAATCTATGAACCCTGGGCTCTGATACCACTAAATGTCACACCCGTCCCCTTAGGTAGAGTAGGGGTGAGACGGAGACTAGAAACTGGCAGAGTTTCCCCTGTAATATGGACTAATCCTCCAAATACAAGGAAAAATCTAAACTGAAAATAAAATATCATCATAAAACTAGGATCTCCATGATCCAACTCACATAATATCCATAAAGGAAACACAATAACCTCAGTATCAATTAAAGGCTCAATGCCTATAACCACAAAACAAATTCTCCCAAGAAATACATATCTAGAAATACAGTCTCAAAACATAATAAAGACACTCTACTGTTGGCACAACCTTTCTCTACTGGCAGGAAATGATGACGAAATAGCAGATGGAAAGGATAATCTACTAAACTGCTGAACCTGAAATGTTAAGGAAAGGGGTAAGCTCACGCTTAGTGCAATGGATCACAGCTTAGTGCCGTGGATAATCAAGTAACAAAGTGGATCGAACAAGTCTTTCATAATATAATAAATACATAAGCTGTAAATCGATATCTCAAACATTTACTTGAAATCGTAAATCTCATTTCTCATAAACTCATTTCTCATAAAACTCATACTGCTCAAAAATACTCTGTAAAGATAAATCTGTTTTTCATCTATATGCACAACCTCATGACAATATGGCAAAGCTGGCAACATGGGGCTTCCCCACGGCAAAACTGGCATCCGGAGCAAACTGGCAACGTGAGACCTTATCTCACGGCAATAACTGGCAACATGAGACCTTATCTCATGGCAATAATCTGGCACATATAAGTACACGGGGTGCATCCTAACATAAAAATCATTTCCAAAATTCATGCTCATATATCTCAAAATCATGCAAGTTTCTCATATATCACAAACACATGATTTCAACATAATCAATATTCGATCCATACCTCATAACAAAATATATAAACTTTCTGAAAACAAACTCTCATTTAATGCATTACCTTAAAATTCATTTAAGAAGACATACATACTATATACTTTTGAAAACATCAATGTTACAGGTTTATCCACGCACCTGGTGAGCTGACTACTGAGAAAGGAACTATGCAGCAGGACCGTCCCTGCTTATGGTATCACGATCACCTAAAGAGATAAAAGAATTTACTATAAGGAACATAATCTTAATCTAGAAAATGTGATAGAACATGAAAGAAACGTGATTCGGTCGCTCTCGTAAACTTAACGAAAATTAAGATTCGGAGGTCCGTTACTACTCGGAATGGTCTGAAATTCGCGGAGGAGACTCGGGAAATCGGCACGGAGACACTGTCTGGCGCGTGGTTGCCACGCGCCGTTCACCCAAGCCGCGCGTGGGCCTCACGCGCCGCCACATAAGGCGCGCGTGAGCGCCACGCGCCGGTCGGATGGGGAAAAATCCGACGGTCGTGCATTCCTCTCCCTCTCCCGGATCTAATGCCGCTGACGGTTCGTCGATCGGAGTTCCGGATCAACGGGAAATCGAGAAAAACCATAAAAAGTTTCTTACCGAGATCTCTTCAAAAATTGGAAGTTTCCCAAGGTGAAACCACCACCAAAATGATCCTCTCAACGAGATCTACACTTTTCCTTAAGGACTCGGTCGGATTTGAACTACGGATCGGGACCGAAACTTCTCTTTTCTCTCTTTTCCTTTTCTTTCTCTTTCTTTCTCTCTCCCTCACGTCTCTCTCTGACTCTTCTTATCTTTCTTTCTTTCTTATCTTTCTTTCTTCTATTTTTTTTTATTATAGGAAGAGGTGGCTGCTGAGCAAAAATTAGGGTGTGCGTGTGTGCGTACAAAATATATACTTATATGTCAAAATTCGTTTGCCACCCTAAACTTGATCTGAACCGCATTTTAATTCCAACTTCCACAAACTTAATAATTTAATCCTTAAATTTATTTGGGGTGTTACATACGAGCAATCCAGGACATAAACCCGGAAAGGCATAGTAAGAGTTTTGAGGTATCTGAAGAAACTTCAAAATAGGTCTGCATTATACGAGAAGATCTTGTTGTTCTAAGGGATACATTGATGCTAACTGGATTATATATAGTGGATTCCAAATCTATGAGTGGATTTATTTTCACACTTGATGGTGCGCCGTGTCATGGAAATCCTCGAGTAAACATTATTTCTGGTCTATTATGGAATCAGAATTCATAGCTTAGATAAAACAGCGGAAGAAACGGAATGGCTTCGAAATTTCCTAGAGGATATTCCATATTCGCCCAAACCAATGCCAGCGATAAGCATACACTGTGATAGTCGATCGACTATTGGGAGAGCCCAAAATATAATGTATAGTGGTAAGTCTCGACACATACATTAAAAACATAATACCATATGATAACTGCTCTCAAGTGGCATAATTTCGATAGATTATGTCAAATCAAATGAAAACCTAGCGGATCCACTTACTAAAGGTTTACTTAGAGAGAAAGCTGAGAAGTCATCGAGGGGAATGTGCTTGAAGCCTATAAATTAAGAATTGTCAATGTGGAAACCCAACCTAGCTGACTGGAGATCCCAAGATCTAGGTTCAAAAGGGACAACTGAAACTTTGTGCAATTCAAAACAAGCATTGTAGAGTTTTATACTCTTTTCCATTCTTGTAATGACGTAGAGTGCTGTCTGTCAAGGCTAAGATAAGCTAAGGCTTTTAATGATCACTATATTAGGAGATGAGTCCTAATAGGGGTTAAGGCATATTACCTCTTTATAGTAGATCACATATTTCAAGTAAGAAGTGAGGTCGCTTTCATGAGAATTTTTAAAGGCTGAATTCCCTAAAGTACTTGATGAATCCAGAACCAATGTTCATGGCCGAAATGAACACAATTGTAGAATGAGAAATGGTCGAAGTAAAGATGTGTGTTGGCAATTGTCTTGGTTTACACCAACGACAGAACAGTTCAAAACTATGGGTCACTGGTTTGCCAAGTAAATCCGATTGTCATTCACTAGGAAAGGTTCAATGCGAAAGCTAATATTTCGATGCAGTTTTATTTCACGGAAACTCTCTTAAGTGTCTGCATTAATATTTAGAAAATTATGGGGGATTGTTGTAAATTCTCTAAATATATATATATATATATAATATGGTTGTAGGAGGATCATGTCCCTTAAGTAATTCCTTATGGGAAATGCATAAACATGTAGGGACATGTCCTCTAATAGAATGATGCATCTCTAGACCTTTTTAGGCCTTATGAAATGATATAACCATTGGGAGAGTTATACCATAAGCTAAAGGGTGCCCTCAATGGCACCCTTCCATGCATATATAAGGAAAGATTTTTGGATTCATTTATCCATCCAGGAAATCATAAGTTCCATCAATTGTCTTAAAGAGTCATTTAAGGAAAATAGAGTTTACATCATTTGTCTTTGTTCAAGATCTTGTGAAAGGAGTGTCTTTTCTACAGGAAGTGTCCAAGTAATCCTGAGAGAACGTTAGCCAAAAAATCATCCGTAGAGCACCGAGGCGGGGCTAATAAGTTCTTAAGGAAAGAGGCAACTCGACTTGGATCTCAGTTTCGTCACCATCTTCTATATTTTCCAGGTTTTTCTATGTTTATGTTTTATGTTCAATTTTGATATGTTAGTATATAATTGATTGATTGATTGATGCATGTTAATTTTGTTTGATAGCACATATTAGACAACATACTTATTATAGTAATTATGTTAATTATATTACAAATATTCTATCAAATCCAATTACTTGAATATGTATGAATAGCTTAATTGAAATTATGAAGGAAAAAAATAATCTATTAGAAATTTGGAGATAAACATTTCCGAGGGAATATATATTATTTCCGAGGGATTTATATAAAGTTTCATTATTAGTTCTGTCGAAATAATAGTTTTTTTAGTGGGAAATAATTTTTTTAATACTATTTTTCACCGACGAAAATTTTCTTGTCACCGAGGGAACTAAAATCCGTCGGACATAACTACGGCGGATATATATTTATACCGACAAATCAGATCCATAGGAAATATATTATTACCGAGAAATTTTGTCCCTCGGAAAAAATATTATCCATCGTTTGCAAACATTTACTGATAAAGATCTTGGATTATTACATAGGGAATTATCGTTCGGAAATAATATGTATTTCCGACAGATTGTAAGATATAAAATTTTAGCGACCAATGTTTTCACGACAGATGCCGAAGGAAAATATCTCTTGCAATTTGCGAATATATATTACTGAGGGATTAATTCTGGAATTTCTGAGGGATGTTTTCCCTCAGAAAAACACATTTTTGATGTAGTGTTTGAAAAGAGAGTCAAAGCCTAAAGAGAGAGTTTTCTAAAAATAAAAAATTCATGAAATTTTGAGAAAACAAAGAGATGATTTAGTAGTTAAAAAGTTAAGGGACCAATAAAATGGGATAAATCAAAAAGAGAAAGTCCCAAGATTTTAAATATTTTCAAAAAATATCGTGAAAAGTCTGAAAACTTAAAAAAAATAAAAATAAAAATGAGAAAAGACTTTGGGCATCAATCTCATCTTCTGATCAAGTGGGGGAGGGCAGGAAGCATGATATTTTTGTGCGGTTCAAAGGGAAATTGAGGCGTGGGTTGTTGAATTTGAAGACGGAGTGAGAGTGAGCGCGTGGTTTTGGTTTTGTGCAATGGGGAATTTGGCAATAGAGACAAGGTGACGGAGGGAAAGTGACGAGGTGGCGCGAA
>SKCR01053633.1:0-30179 GCA_019454045.1 Zanthoxylum bungeanum | reverse complement strand
AAATTTATTAATTTATCATATTTCCGTTATATCAAATAAACTTATGTCAAATGGGGATTTTGGTCGATGATCATTATAACCTTTCATTTATTTTCACTCCTATAATTTTCCCTCCAAAAGTCTCGTGAGGTCCCTACAAAATTAATTAATTTCAAGAAAATGAACATGAAAGATGACATCATGAGGTGGCCATTCTGATGACCGGCTGGCTAGGGAAAAAAATACCATCCATGTTCAAAGAAATGTTTTTGAAAATACCAACTTGCAAGAATTAGATTATAGAGTCAATCTGGCTGCACTGACCCAAAAATGTAAAATATTTTAATGTAAAAAAACAAGTATGGTATGGGATTCCCATCTAAATCCAGTAGACGAAGAAGAGAAGAATTAGTACGGATTCTTCTTCATCGGTTCATTGGAATTGGATTAAATTAGGTTATTTATAAAATTATTCATATTATTTGCTTTGACTCTTAGTCTTTTATGTTTTTGTTCTTGATATGAATCTAAACGTATTCAAAATACGTCATTTTTTAATTATCGTTGACAAACTTCTGATTAAATAAGTTGGCTCTAATATTAATTATATGAGATATTACAGTCCATCCTCATTGAAGCACACTTTCGACGGTTGAGTTGGGTTTATGGAGCATTACAATCCACCCATTGGGGCCCAGTTTTTATTGGCACACTTCTGACTTCAATATTAATTGAGATCATAACTGACCTAATTAACCAAATATTATTCATTTTTGACATAATATAGAGAATGAAACCTCTTTATCTTCTTAAGATTTGTTCTTGATATGAATTCAAATTCATCCAAAATATTTCTCATCATTAAGAGACAAAACAATATTACATTCCAAACTCGCAACCAAACAATATAGAACATTATAATAATTTTTTTTTAATAAAAAGTTGCATTCCCCCAAAAAGCAAATACGCACTTAGATTAGATTAATTTTTATTAATATGCACTCATTGATCCCATGTCGTTTTGCATTTTTCCTTGAAGCATCCACTTCCCATGAAATCCACGTGGAACATATAAAATTTGTATCTACCCTCAATTTGACCATTCTATTTTTCATGATCAGACCAACTAGTGGATTCTAATTCTTTGTGGAAATTGTTTAAGTTTAATTAATTAAGGTCGTTATCTTTTGCCCAACCAATTGCTCCACTAATGCATATTGATTAGCTAACTTAATTCATATTAATGGTTAAAGTAACCACCAACTTGCCTTAACTATTTGTGTAGTTGGTTAATTTAGTGAAAGAAAGGAAAGCCAATGCAAATGGGAGCATCATATACATAAATATACGAGCCTCAAATTATATCAAACCAAAACAAGCATTGATATAATACATTGGCATGTTGGGGGATGCTTTTGATGTAGTGCAAGTTAGGCTATGGTGGTCGGATTTGAATTTATAATTAGTGGCGGAGCTAAGATTTAATTTTAAGGATGCAAAATAATATATTAATCGGTTAATTTTTAATTTTTTTGTGATAAACAACTTAGGAAATTAATGAAATTACAAATTTAAAGTGACGTCTCTGTGCATGATATATGAAGCATGCAACAAGATGGATATATTTCGATGTATCTGGCTACTGAGTTTATAGAAATAATAATTATTATTATTATTTTGCCACAAAATGGTATTTGATGTTATTTTTTAGTACCATTAGGAAACTTCTATTATTTTTAGTTTTTTTCCTAGAAAACTCGGATTTGACTTCCCTTTTATGATATTTTTTTTTAATTCTTTTTAGTCAATGCTTGGTGGTGTAGGGTACAAGATCTCATTGAGGACTTGAGGTCTTGGGTTCGAATCCATGGAGTATGTTTTTTGTAAGAGTTTAGGACAATCGGAGGTTTTACCTATTCCGTTTAAGCCCGAAAATAGTGGTTTGGCGGCGGAATTTCCGACAATTCAAAAAAAAAAAATTTGAATTAATCCTCGCATGTGAAGAAATAATGTTATATCATGAGTTCAGCAAAATTAGGGTTTTTATTACGAATTCAGTGATAAGTTTTTTAAAAAGAGTAATGATATACTCACAAATACTCGCACTCACAATAATCTCAACCCCCTCACTGTAGCTACAGTGAATTACTGTAGTTCACTGTAGCTACAGTGAGAGGGTTGGAATTATTGTGAGTGAGAGTGTTGGTGAGTTTATCATTTTTGTTTTAAAAATTGTAATTGATTAATATTGGATAAGAATTTATAAGAAATGATATATTAATCGTCCATTACTATACAAAAAATTATAAAAAATTGAGCACAAACAAGATTAATACTGAATCTAAATTCTTCTATTACTTCTTGAGATTAATATTATCATGTATTAATATTATTATGGATCGTTAAATGTAATAATAATTTTTTTAATCAAATAAACTATAATCATCCCACTATCAATATTGAGATTTTTGTCCAAATATATATATATTTTTTAAAATAATTAAAGAAGAAAGAAAAGTGAAGAGAAAGAGAGAGGGACATATATTATAATTATAATTTAATTGTAATTTGTAAGTTGACCAAATAAAAGAAGTTGAAAAGCATGACGTCCCATCTTTGTTTTCATGTAATGAAATTGATGCCAAGTCCAATTTGGAGGCTTAACAATTCACATGCTCCTTTTATCAACATTTTAATCGCGTCTTAATAAGAGGCTACTAGGTACGGTTCCCGTTCCGAACGGTATGATTTTTGATTCCACAAGTGTAGAATCGGTCCGGTTCGGTTCTGGTTCCATACTTAAGTGGAATCGTAACTGTAACCGGAACAAAATCGTACGGTTCCGGTTCCCTTCAGTTTAGTTTAGTTTTTTTTTTTTTTTTTGAAAATAAAAAAAATTAAGATTTAAACATTAATTGGGGATTATGATTCGTCTTGGAACCCTACGGTTCCAGCGGTTCCAACCGGTTCGGTCAGGTTCCAGAATCGGAACCGGTTGGAATTGGAATCGTCCGGTTCCAACCGGTTCGGTTCCGAACTGAAACCTTGGCCGGATCTACCACCAGGTGGCTGCATCAATTTTGGTTGCTTACCAAAAGAGGAGAGATTTAAAGTAAAAGATGACTATTAAAATTGTAATAATAATAATTGAACTTGAAATAAAGATATTAAACTTGAAATTAGGATTGATAAATAGATCAAACTTTAAAAAATCCGATCATATTTTAAGTATTTTTATTTAAATTTGAGTTTGAAGAAATACACTAAAAGTATCAATTCAAGTTTAATAAATTTGACATTTTTAATATCTTGAAAATATTAACAAATAATACTTGAATTTAAGAATTGATTTTTCAAGCTCCGACACATTTGCCAACAATACTTGAAATTTGTAATATCAAACCTAACATGTATCAATTTCGAGTTACTCTCATATACAGTAGCAAAACCAAAGTTGAATAAATTGTTATTAAATTATCAAGGATGGTCCCGAGTTTTTGAAGACCCTAAGCAAATTTTTAAAGTAAGACCCTACCTATAAACAATTAAAAATATAAAAATCATATTATACGGTTAAAAATCAAACATTTTAAAAAATCTATAGACCTAATTTTAGGCAAAATTTTTAGATCTCGACAGACCTATCGACTCTTCTAATGACCACCTCTATACAATATGAATTAAGATTTTTATTCAGCATAAACAGTTGCCCCAGCAGAGTCCTTGCAGTGAGCAAACAAATTATTTCCTGAAAATTGTAAGATTGTATAGCAAGTTAATTCTTGTTCACCATTAATGCTAAAACTCCTTTAAGGACCATCTCCAGGATTTTCTGTAAATTTAAACTAGGCCAAGAGACTAGAGATTGCGGTGCAGAACCGATTAATATAATCTAATCAGTGAGATCAAACCCAGAGCTCCTTGCATGGAAACAGATGCTTGTTTTATTATGATTAAACTAATAATTGAGAAAAAAGGCTAGAGAGAAATACAATGGCCTATATACTTAAGAATGGTTTAGTAGCAAAACTTCGAATAAGTTCCATGGAATATGTGCATTTTCAGAGAATCCGAGTTGCACTTTCTTAATCGTACAAACCCTCGTGTTCCCAAACATCAACTAAAAAATCCACCATTTCCTGTCAAAGAATATCGGGTAAGCATCCCGGACTCTAGAATTATGCCGACATTAACAAATAATAACATTAGAAAGCTAATCAGAAACAAAGAAAACTTACAGCTAGGGGGATTCGCATGGGGAATGGCTTGTTAGTTCCAAGTAAACTCTCGTAACTTGCATTCCGACTACAAAAGTAAACACATAATTCGGATCATATCATCAATATGCTGCGAGGGATATTTATGAGCAAAATCTTTAACCATAAAAGGCTTGTTTGATTGCACATATAGCCATTTTCAGCAATATTCTAAAAACCGGACCGGTGATTGAACTGGTGATCTAAAAAGTTAAATGGGTCACTAGTTCAACCAATTAAAACGACAAAACCGGCTAACATCATAAATAATTTTAATTAATTAAAAATTATAAAATATAATTATTTTTTATTTTTGGGTTAAGAACCGGCCGACTAGTTTACCGTTTTTTACTCACGGCCGGCTCGGTCTGGTTTTAAAAACAATGATTTTCGGGGGGGGGGGGGGGTGGTGGTTATAAGATTGAGTGAGTTCTTGATCATCAAGACCAGGGGAACTTCATTGTCTAAACCACCAAATTTTTAATATGCCAGAAACTAGAAGTATGTGCAGAATAATACAGGTGATGCAGAAATATTAATATATATTTTCAGTATATGAAAATATGAAAGTTAATTGCACCTAATAGTAGGTTCTCGAATTCGCGGTCTATTCTGAGGCTTTTCATTTGCAAGCCATTGTTGCCGTGTCTGGTTCCAGAGAAGAAGACCTGCACACATTAAGACTTCCATGATTAAGGAATTTCATTTGAGAAAAATATGAAATGAATACGGCAAAGAGAATGAATGAACAAAAGGTGAAAGAAAAAGCACACGCAAAAGCATGAATAAAACTTGATAATGATTAAGCTGCAAAATTTAAAAAAGAGGGTGCGAGAACTTATAAGTGCACCTGTGGTGTTGAATCAGGGAAGAGAAATCAGATAGACCAAATTAATACACTAAGCAACTATATCAAGTGAAGCCAACACTTTATTCATGAAAATACATCATGTTATTTTTCCACTTCTCTTCTTCTCAGAATCTAGAATAAATAGATAGCAGTTATGAATTCGAGCAAGAAAATTCTAGTTGTACCATTTTCAACCAAACACTGATATCTGCAGGAATTTGAGCAATATTTTAAAAGGGGCAAGCTAAACCGCCAAACTAATGATAACTTCAAAACAACAAGTACATGTAAATGCGTGAACAAAATATAAGGGAGATCGAATAGTCAAACAAAGGGTATGTTAGGGATTGAGGTGCTGTAGCTTTTAATCCACAGCTGCTGTGGGATGATATCACTAGCTGTCAGCTATAAGTGTGTGGGTGAGTGGTAACCATCTGCAACTAAGTAAAAGTGGTAGATGCTTCAGCTGTTGTGCTTTCAAAGCAAAGCTGAACAACAATCCCAAAACAAACCTAATTCGGTAAGAAATAGAAGAAAAAGTTAATGCATTAGAACATGCCATGATTCACAAATTCAGCCGGCTTGCTCATGCTGCTATCACCACTCAAGGGACCGAGGGTTTTGTTTCTGAACTGCACAATACTATTGTCCATCTCACAAGAATCAGAGCTCCAGAAATCCTCTATATGCTAGGTTTCTTCACTGTTCGGCCTTGAATTCTCAATCCCTTGATGGCTCATCCACTGCAGTAATCCGTGTGGGTTTATTACAGCATCCAAAACAGCCTCTGCTCTGTTACAAATCAGGTCGTACCGCAATATTGATTAGCACCAGTCATCAACTACTCATCCACGATCAAGCTCCCAGAATATGAAAAATATTGAGTGTCATACAAAAATGAAGCCTATGATCATATTCACCACATGGACAAAAAATATTTGCACAAAGACTCATACCATCAGAATAAATACATTTCAATAAAAAGTACAATACAAGGCTATTTATACAAAACCAAAATCATATGAATAAATCTTATATAAAGTCATCTAGTAAAATATCATCATGGTATCTAGAATATATATCTTATAATGCTAACGAAAAGAATCTCTCCCTTAAAGAACAATCAAGCACAAGCACAAACACAAACGATTCTAATTAAACCACACAAATACGCCTTACATGACATTGAAAACTTTTTTTAACTCCATGTTTCAACTTATCCAAATTCTACGCAAATACCAAAAATGATACTTTTGTGAAGTGGGTGAGAAAAACCAAAATTTAAGATTCAATGTTTTATCTCTTTATCTTTGTTGCCAACTCTTTTAGAAACCAAACTGTAGAAAGTTGAATAATAATCAAAGATTGAAAATTTACTTTTCCCATCAACTACCAATCTAAAATTTTGGCAACCAAACAAATATATAATGAAAAGAAATATAAAATATAAAATAAAAAAATTTACATGAATTATGGAAATGGAATGACTGACCCCATGCATGAAAAAGACGACAGATCCAAGCTCGAAGGTATCTACAGAATTGCATTTACAAGCTCCAAACCACAGATCTTTCAACCGAAACTCTTTTGCAAGAAGGAGATTCCTAATAATCCTGAAAATAATTCAAAACCCAATCGAAAAACTAAAGCAGCAGCCTTTAATCAAATGTAAAGTAACATATACAGGAGACAACAAAACATTAAAAAAAAAAATTGTCAAAAGATGTAGACTCATTTACCTCAAAATGGTATCATTGAAATGGGATTTTTTTTAAAATTTAAAAAAAAACTAGGATCGTTTCTTCTCCTGAAAAAGTTTGGCTGGCCCCTGGTTCAATTCACTCAAAGGGCTACTCCCCTTATTTTTTCTGCTATTATTATTTTATATTTTTCCTTATTTTTTCTTGGGTTCGTTTTTTTTTTTTGAAAATTTTGGGTTCGTTTTGATGGAGTGAGTTTTTGTTTTTGTTTTTTAATATAATATATATATATATATTTATTTATTATTATATTTATATTTTTAATTCTCCTCGGGAAGTAAGTTGCATTTTTTGGGGTGAAAAATAGAAATAAATACACTTGAAAGTTACTTGTAACTAACCAATGCAATGTTGTGATTTTCAGGATTGGTGTGGGGACCACAAGATTGGTATGATTTTTAATTTGGATTAAATTTTTAATAAATTCAATTTTCAAGGAAAAAGCTTGCTTATGCTCATCTCTTTCTCTTGTTTTGTTTTGAGAGGTTATCTCTTGTTTTGTTGCTGTTCAAGATAAGAAATTTTTTTTAGAATATAATATTTAAATAATTAAGTAATTTAATTTCTCATTGTACCCATTTAATTTCCAAATTATCCTTAATGTTACATTCTTCTTCCTCCATCTCTCTCATTAATTTAGAATGAAATCCCTCTCTTATTCTTCTCATATTTTAGCTTATCATAAAATTAGATCATAAATCAACCAAAAGTTAATTAATTTCTTATTTTATTTTAGAATTATAGTTTCACGTTGCTAAAAATCATGGTGGTCCGATAAAAACAACTCCTTAGCTCCATGTAACTAGACCCGGCGGCAGTTCGGTTCAGTTCCAACCGGAAACTGAACCGTTCCAGTCCATTCGGTTTTTTTTTTACTTTATTGAAAATAAAAAATTGAGATTGATAAATCAATATATTTAAAATTATAAATTTGAATTTATATAATACATTTACATTATATAATTACATTAAATTACAAATAAAATTCTTATCTAAAAAATTAAAAAAAAAAATTATATAAATTCAAACCGGTTCCAACCGGAACGGTTCCAACCGGTTCTGTTAGGGTTCCGGAACCGGAACCCTCCGGTTCCAACCGGTTCGATTCCGGTTCCGAACCGGAACCTTGGCCGGGTCTACATGTAACTGCCTAAATCTTTTTTTTTTTTGAAATCGTTGGAAACCACACTATCAAACCACCGGTTTTGGCTTAAGCGAAGCAGATAAAACCTCCGGCTGTCCCAGACTCTAACAAGAAACGCACTCTCTGGATTCGAACCCAGTATCTTAGGATGAGATTTTGAACCCTACACCACCAAGCCACACCATTTGGGGACAACTGCCTCTAATCTCCAATTCATAAAACACATATTGAAATACAATTTTCTAAAGCCAGAGTTAGAACATCAAGAAAAATTAAATTTTGGATTTGTTTAATTGGAGATAAAATGAAAACTTTTAGAATTCTTTCAGTTGAAAATTGAAAAATAAAAACCTGGATATTTGAGGGGAAAAAGTAAAAATTGTAGTAAATTCTTCAATTATTCATTGTTTGGATGAAGGAGGGACATGTCCATTGGATGGTATCATGTAGGGACATGTCCTCCAAATGATAATAACGTATCAAAGGCTTCCAATGGATGCATGGGAGGGGTATAACCCTTTAAATGGTTGTACCCCAACCCAAAGGGTGCCCTTTAGGCACCCTTCCATGCCTTTATAAGGAGGCCTTCATGTTGATTTTAAAAAGTAACAGAAACATCCGAATTTAGAGTCACAATTTCATTGATTTCTAGTGATAAAGTTCCACCATATTCCAAGTTCAAACACTTGTTAAGGAGTGTTTCTTGAACAAGAAGCATCCAAGGAATCCTGGGAGAACATTGGCCATTTCGAATCCGTAAAGCACCAGAGACGGAGGCTAATAAGTTTAAGGACAGAGAGATCTCGACTTGGATTCGTCATCACAATTTCCAGGTTTTTCATTATTCTAAAAGATTTTGGGTTTTTCATGTCAAAGTAGATATACATTGATTTATGTTCTGGATCTGTTTGTTGCATGTTTGTTTACTGTTTAATGACATAAAACCTACCAACAATCTTAAGAACTTATCAACAAGTGTTGTTAAATAGTAAATCGCATGCGTAGTTAAGAAAATTTCTGGAAAAATACTGTATGTGCATGAAAAATACGTAGGGCGTTCGAACGCCCGACGAACGCGAAGGCAAAAATATGAAATTTCGTAAGAACGTTCGAACGTGTATTCAAACGTAAATCGAACGCAGACCTTCTGACTGAGTTCGTTCGCACGCGTCCTAAACGCAACTCGAACGCAAACTCTCTGAAATTATTCTGTTCGAACGCATTCTCGAACGCTATACGAACGTGAACTCTCTGGAATTATTTTGTTCGAACGCGTTCTCGAATGCTATACGAACGTGAACTCTCTGGAACACTTCGTTCGAACGCGTTCTCGAACGCAACATGAATGTACACACACTGGACAGTCTCGTTCGAACATAGATACGAACGCGACACTAACGAATCTGTCCTGAATTGTTAATAAACTGCAAAGACTTAGATTAACCTAATATTAACTTTAATTCATATATCGAATCACATTAATCTTGGTAGTAGTATATTTAGGTTATTATTAGGGTGTTCAATTATCACAAGCATACACTTAGTGATAAAGTTGAAACTTAATTGTGTGTTGCATAATTGGTTGAGAATTTAAGTGTGATCATACACAAGTAATTCCATCAAATCTTGATTGACACATACAAATATATCTACACATATCGAATATTGTATTGTAAATCAAAAGTGTAATACTGAGTTTGAATTGCTGAGAGATCCTATTGAAAAAAATGTTTAAAGGATATTCTGTCAAAAAAGCGATAAGAGCCTAAATGGTCAGGGATTTAAGTGGTTACTCCGGACCCCCCTCGTCCTCTGGGAATATTCATTAATTTAATTTTCTTAAGAATCTTTAGTTGAAATTCAAGGACTTGTGTTTATTGGAACCACCGTCCAATAGAACAACAAACGGTTACTTAGTATATCACTTTGAACAAGATCATTTGTTGATCATTGTGCAATTTATCTTTTGTAGACCAATTGACCCCCGTTGGTTTTCCAGTTACAAATGGCTAGCGGAAACATCACAGTACCGGTCTCATATGGAGAAAAGCCGGAGAAGTTTGGTGGGGTAAATTTAAAACAGTGGCAGAGCAAAATATGTTCTACCTGACAATTTTGTAGTTGGCTAAATACCTCAAAGATCCTTCGGATCCTGTGGAGGGTGAATCGGAAATAGCCAAGCAACTGCGGGAAGAGACATGGTCGTCTGGCGAATTCTTGTGCAAGAACTACCTTTTGGGTGGACTTGACAATACCCTGTACAATGTGTACCAATGCATGATTTCTGCGAAGGTTCTCTGGGAATCTCTCGACAAGAAATATAAAACCGAGGATGTCGGACAAAAGAAATTTGTCGTGGGTAGGTTCCTGGACTACAAGATGGTAGATTCAAGAACAATAATGTCTCAGTTGGTGGTGAACTGGAGTTGATCATTCATGAAATACTGGATGAATGTATGAAACTCTGTGAGACGTTTCAGGTTTCCACTATTATTGAAAAGTTGCCTCCATCATGGAAGGACTTCAGGAGCTATCTGAAACACAAGAAGAAGCAGATGGGCCTTGAAGACCTTAGTGTTCGATTGAGAATCGAGGAGGACAACATGATGTCCGAGAAGGCCAGCTACAAGACTATGGAGTCTAAGGCCAACATCGTTGAGGGTGTAAAGGGTAGCAGAAGAGAAAAAACAGTGGAGTTGACTCTTCCCAAACTTACAAGAAGTTCAAGGGAAAGTACTGCAATTGTGGAAATGGCGGTCGGTATGGCAAAGGATTGTAGAAACAAGAAGACTCGGGACAAGGGCAAGAAAAGAAAAATGAAGCCCATTTCACTGAAGGTGAGCAACTGACTGATGAGATCTCAGAGATGGACCTATCAGCAGTGGTTACCGAAGCCAACATAGTTGGGAATCCGAGAGAATGGTGGGTAGACACTGGGGCTACTCGTCATATCTGTAAAGATAGCAAGATGTTTTTCTTGTATCAGAAGGTCGATGGCGGTGATCATCTGACAATGGGAAACTCGTCTACATCTTAGGTGGTTGGACAAGGCACAATGGTTCTGAAGATGACATCCGGAAAGGAGCTTACATTGAAGAATGTACTGCATGTTCCAGATATTTGGAAGAATTTGGTCTCGGGCTCTCTCCTTAGTAATGCTGGTTTTAAGCTTGTTTTTTATTCTGATAATTTGTAATGACTAAGAATGATATGTATGTAGGAAAAAGATACCTCACTGAAGGCTTTTTCAAACTAAATGTAATGACTGTCAATCGTGCTATTAATAAAGCTAAAACGTCTGCTTATATTATTGAGTCACAAAATGTATAGCATGAGAGGTTAAGACATGTTAATTATGATACAATGCGTAAATTAATTAACATGGACCTTATACCTAAATTTGCAATTGATAGCCAACATAAGTGTGAGGCATGTGTTGAAGTAAAAATGCATAGAACATCATTTCATTCTATAGAACGCTGTTCTGAACCCTTAGAATTTATACACACTGACGTGTGTGATATGAATATTGTGCAAACAAGAGGCGGTAAAAAAAGTACTTTGTCACTTTTATCGATGATAGCACAAGATTCTGTTATGTGTATTTACTGAGGAGCAAAGCTGAAGCTATCGAGAGCTTTATCAACTATAAGAACGAAGTTAAAAATCAACTTGGCAAGAAAATCAAAAGAATCAGGAGTGATAGAGGTGGTGAATATGTTTCACCATTTGGTGAATATTAATCTGTGCACAGAATTATTCACGAAACCACTGCTTCTTATTCTCCTCAACAAAACTGGATTGTTGAGTGCAAAAACCAAACATTGAAGGAAATGATGAACGTCATGTTGACAAGTTCTGGTTTACCTCAGAACTTGTGGGGGGAAGCCTTGCTTTCCGCGAACTACGTTCTAAACAAGCTTCCTCACAGAAGATTGGACAAGACACTATATGAGTTGTGGAAATGTCACGTACCTTCCTACAAATACCTAAAAGTGTGGGGGTGTCTTGCCAAAGTAATGGTTCCTAAACCTAAGAAGGTTAGAATATGACCCAAAACTGTTGATTGTATATTAATTGGATATGCTCGAAATAGTAGTGCGTATCGATTCTTCATACACAAGTCTGAGATTCCTGACATCAATCCGAGTATGATAATTGAGTCAAAGAATGCCACATTTTTTGAAGAGACGTTTCCTTGTAAGGAAAGACAAAGAACAAAGTCTCTCAAAAGAACGATTGATACTGTCAAAGACAGTGATCTGGTTGACCAAGAATCAGAACAACGTGCAAATGTTGAGACAATCGAACTTAGACGTAGCAAAAGAGCTAGAACGTCTAAGTCATTTGGTTCCGATTTTCTGACATACTTGTTAGAAAATGAGCCTCAAAGCTATAAAGAATCAATGTCTTCTCCGGAGGCCCCTATGTGGAAAGAGACTATTATCAGTGAGATTGATTCAATCCTACAGAACCATACTTGGGAGTTGATTGATCTTCCTCCAAGTTGTAAGCCATTGGGCTACAAATTGATATTCAAAAGCAAAGATGAAAACAGATGGATCAATAGATAAGTACAAGGCAAGACTTGTCATAAAATGTTATAGACAAAAGGAAGGCCTTGATTACATTGACACATATTCACCAGTGACTCGTATCACATCGATAAGAATGCTCATAGCCATAGCAGCTATATTTGGTCTTGAAATACATCAAATGAATGTAAAAACAACATTCTTGAATGGTGAATTGGATGAAGAGATTTACATGGAACAACTAGAAGGGTTTAATGTTCCTGAACAAGAACAGAAGGTGTGCAAACTTGTAAAATCCATGTATGGATTAAAACAAGCACCTAAATAATGGCTTGAGAAATTTGACAAAGAAATGTTGTCGAGTGGGTTCAAAACCAATGAGTGTGATAAGTGTGTGTACACTAAATCAACTAAAAAAGGATATGTCATTGTGTGTCTTTATGTAGACGATAGGCTGATAATTGGTAGTAATCATGAAATGATTCAGTCTACCAAAAACGTGTTATCCAGCAAATTCGATATGAAAGATTTGGGAGTAGCTGATGTGATCCTAGGAATTAAGATTTCTAGGACATCAGACAGATATATTTTATCTCAAACTCATTATATTGATAAGATACTTTAGAAATATATCAAAAGGGATCTAAATGTGGCTAGAACCCATGTGGACCTAACTCTTCATCTATCAAAAAATACTGGTCCAAGCGTATCGCAATTAGAGTATTCGAGAATTATCGGAAGTCTGATGTATCTCACGAATTGCACACGACCTGATATCGCTCAAGCTGTGAATAGGCTTAGCAGATATACGAGCAATCCAAGACATAACCACTGGAAAGCCATAGTAATAGTTTTGAGGTATCTGAGAGAAACTTCAAAATATGGGCTACATTACGAGAGATATCATATTGTTCTAGAGTGATACAGCTGTGGGACACAGAAACTGGACGACGCATGCTGTCCCGGGCTCGCGGCCCGGTCGGGAGTACGGAGTAGCCACGGGGGACTAAACCAGAAAAAAATGGAGTCGCCACCCGGTGTGAACCGGGAAAATGAGATTTAAGGCCGCACTCACCCCTCACAAGGGAAAACCTCAAACCGTTGGGTTCAGAATGGTCCCTTACTCATGCCACTTGTAATGAAAGGATTTATGTAATAATTTAATCAGGCTTAAGTATCACTTATTTCCAAGAGTATCATGCTTCTAAATTCACATGTACAAAATAAAACTTACACCTAAGTTTACATATATTTCACATTTAAGATTGCATGCTTGAAAGTACATCAAAGGAGCGACAAACATACAACTTCACTGGCATATTATATTCAAGAAAACACAAGCACACATACTAACCACACAAGCACACATGTGAGCACATTCTCAAGTGGTACGTGGAATTGTATCCCAAGTACAGACCGTACTACCGTCCATTCGGAATCGGCTACGGAATTTATGTATGGGTTTCCATCCGATATACCACAAGAAATAATACTCAAATGTTATCATGACATAGGTATATGAATCGTGATACATTAAACACATTGTATTCATACATGTGGGGATAGCTACTAGGAAAACTATGTATGAAATCTGATGAAAAGAACTCTGTTCAGTGGGTGCGCGTTCGCGTAGCGTTTGAAAACACGTTCGAACGGTAAACAGAAGGTTCGCGTTCGTATAGCGTTCGAGAACACGTTTGAACGGAACCAGACCCGATGCATGATAAGACTAAGAAAGTGCGTGTGCGTTCGCGTAGCGTTCGAGAACGCGTTCGAACGGTAAACAGAAGGTTCGCGTTCATATAGCATTCGAGAACGAGTTCGAACGGAACCAGACCTGATGCATGATGAGACTAAGAAAGTACGTGTGCGTTCGCGTAGCGTTCGAGAACGCGTTTGAACGGTAAACAGAAGGTTCGCGTTCGTATAGCGTTCGAGAACGCGTTCGAACGGAACCAGACCTGACGCATGCAACACAAAGAATAAAGACAAAAATGTCAAACTCAGTATGTCCGATTAAACGTATCTTGCATTCAATCGAACACACATCAACCGGCGCGGTAAAGCATCGTGGTAAAGGGCTTTGACCCCTCCCCATAGGGGATCTTTCATTCCACTTACTAAGCCCATGTGCTCGATTGAATCATGCATACAAAGAATTAAAAGCAATAATATCAAGCTCAGTATGTCCGATTGAACGTATCTTGCATTCAACCGAACACACATCAACCGGCACGGCAAAGCATCGTGGTAAATGGCTTTAACCCCTCCCCATAGGGGATCTTTTATTCCACTTACTAAGCCCATGCGCTCGATTGAATCATGCATAAATAAGCAACACGCAGAATTTAAGTGACGAAAAATAAATAAACCAAAGCAACACAAAACAAAAGAGGGTGTCGTTTACTCAAGCGGTACGTGGAGTTGTATCCCGAGTACAGATCATACTACCGTCCATTCAGAATCGGCTATGAAATTTATGTCCGGGTTTCCATCCGATATACCGCGAGAGTTGACACATCTCTCATTTTATTCCAAAGTCACAACATACAACATCTCATAATTCATGCATATTTATCTACTCAATGGCCACAACATGCATTTCAACATGACAATCATGCAAGCAATACTCAATAGATAATACAAATAAAACAAAAACAAAAAAACGAGTGTGAAAAATACCCTCAGGTCTAACCTTTTTGCCAATTTTCGGGCTTGCGTTTCACGGACGTCGGAAGGGGTACAGCTCCTCAACTTCTCCGGTTCACTGGTTTAGCGTCCTAGCTCACTGTTTTGCTGTTTTGCTGTTTTGCTTGCTGTTTGGTCTCTGTTCTGCTGCTGTTCGGTCTCCGTTCTGCTGCTGTTCGGTCTCCGTTCTGCTGCTGTTCGGTCTCTGCTTTACTACTCACTGTTCAGGTCACCTGTTTTGACGTTTCAATGAACTGTTTCGAGTGTTTTTCGTGGTTTTTTAGTGTAGTTTTGTGTGGTTATTTCAAGGATTATAAGTGCAGTTTATGTTACTGTTTTAAGGGATTTTAGGGACTGTTTTGGGAGTGGTTTGGGCTGCTGTCCAGGCGTGTTTCAATGGCTGTTTGAGGTGTGTTTGGGCCGCTGTTTGGAGGTGTATTTTCGGTGATGGAGGGCTGTTGTATGGGGGAGATTTTCGGTGATGGGTAGAGGTTTAGGGGGGTGCTATTTTCGGTTATGGAGTGGAGGAGATGAAGAGAATTGTTTGTGTTCTTCTTGTTGCTATTGCCGTGAGTGGCTAAGGCTCTTTGTGTTGTGATTTTTGTGTGAGTTATCTGTATGAGCCATGGGAGTGCATGTCTTGGTTAGAGGTTGTTTATATAGAGAAGAGCTAGGGTTTCACCTTGTCTCACAAGGAAGGGATTTGATTTTGTGTTGAGCAAGGAAAGTCAAAGATTGAGGGGGGACAAATTTGGCTTAGATTAGGAATAAAATATCTTTAATTTGTTATGATTGATTTTAATTAGGCATGACATCTTGTTAATTTAGTATGTGATTTGTTTAGTTTGGTATTTAATATATTTGATTTATCTTTATTAGGTATGATTATATTTTATGTTTTATTTAATTGGTAAATGGTTTAATTATTTTATTTAACATTTAATTTAACTTCCCATGTGTTTTAAATGTGTTTCATTAATTGGGATGTGTTTTATGGGCTTTGGGGGGCTAATTGGGCTGGGGTGCGAGACTAGCAGCAAAACCAGAAATACCGACTCCGTTCGAACGCCCATTCGAACGCTACACGAACGTCCACAATCTGCCTGACGTTCGAACGAAGTAACGAACGCAGCACTAACGAAGACAGTGAACTTGTGAAATGAACTTGATGACGTACTTATTCTGAATTTCCCCTTCCGACCTCCGTTTCCCGCAATATCCTTAGCTAAAAAGGTAGTGCCTCCAACTGAGACTCATCATCGGGTTTCACATGTGAAAATGCAATGCCTACAGTCACCCCCACTTTGATGGGACTTGTGCAGTGTGTGGCTTTGAACAATCCTATCAAAGTTATGCAATGCATTTTCACTTACCTGGCTCGGCTGCTGCCTCGAGCTGAGTTGGTGCTGCAGTGGACCTCGATCCTGGGACGCGTCCCAATAACTGCAACCGAAAACGGGGGCACCTCGACCCAATACCGCTGATAATAGGGACCTCGCCCTCGAACTGATGATGTAGTGGGCACCTCGACCTTGGGCACCTCGACCCGGAACTACAACTGACAACGGGGGCACCTCGACCCAACACCGCTGACCATATGGACCTCGCCCTCGAACTGATGATGTAGTGGGTACCTCGACCCTGGGCACCTCGACCCGGAACTACAACCGACAACGGGGGCACATCGACCCTGGGCACCTCGACCCAACACCGCTGACCATAGGGACCTCGCCCTCGAACTGATGATGTAGTGGGTACCTCGACCCTGGGCACCTCGACCCGGAACTACAACGACAACGGGGGCACCTCGACCCTGGGCACCTCGACCCAACACCGCTGACCATAGGGACCTAGCCCTCGAACTGATGATGTAGTGGGTACCTCGACCCTGGGCACCTCGACCCGGAGCTACAACCGACAACGGGGGTCTCGCCCTCAAGCTGATATGGGCCTCGCTCCCAAGCCGACACGATATGGGCCTCGCCCCCAAGCTGATATGGGCCTCGCCCCTTGGGACTCATCCCAAAACTGAAATTGCGCTGACGCTGCTTGGCTCATTTCTGCCGCTTTCTCCTTTCTTCGAACCTGCGAACACAAAACAAAAACAAACACGAAGAGAATGCAATGTTACGTGTATGCATGAATGATTTTCTTATTCCGTTGGGTTAGGTCTTCTGCTAATTCCCGTGGTGACTGCTCGGTCTTCTCTCCCTCAGGCAAAGTATTGCTTCAATCTGTCTACGTTGATCGGCTCGGTGAACTCGTTTCCTTCCAAGTCTGATAACCTCACTGCCCCATTTCCCATTACCTTCTGCACTATGTAAGGTCCTTCCCAGTTTGGTCTGAATTTTCCTCTCGGATCTGTCGTCGACGGCCTCGATTGCTTAAGTACCAAATCACCCTTTCTGATCTTGGTGGGACGTACTTTCTTGTTGAATGCTCGGGCTAGTCTCTTCCGATACAACTGCATGTGATACAAAGACTTAATTCTATTCTCATCCAATAGTGCTAACTGATCAAACCTCTGTGCGACCCACTCCTGTTCCGGTAATTCTGCCTCTGCTAATACCCTCATAGACTGTATTTCCACTTCTACTGGTAACACTGCTTCCATTCCATAGACCAAAGAGTAAGGTGTGGCCCATGTTGTTGTCCTTACTGATGTTCTGTACCCCCACATAGCATATGGTAGTTTCTCGGCCCAATCTCTGCAGTTCTCTGTCATCTTGGCTAAAATCGTCTTTATGGTCTTGTTGGCTGCCTCAATTGCCCCATTTGTCTGCGGCCTGTACGGTGATGACTTGTGGTGGCCTATCCCGTACCTCTGTAACATTGCCTTCGTCTCTCCTTGGAACTGAACCTCGTTGTCTGTCACTACATGATGTGGCATACCATACCGACAAATGAGACCATGTGTTAAGGATGATGGCTCATCTTAATATGGCTGAAACCCATGGTGCACATATCAATGTGCAAAGCCAGGTGACAATGATCATGGAAACCCTTCCGAAGAGTTTCTTGCAGTTTAAGAGCAACTGTTCTATGAACAAGTTGACTTTCACATTGACTGAACTGCTGAATGAGTTCACTAATTATGAGACCGTTATGAACGGTCCTCGTAGGCCCAATGCCGAGGTAAATATTACCAAATCTTCTAAATCTGTAAAGAATAAGAAGAAAGGCAATTGGAAGGCAAAGACAAAAACAATGAAAAAGAAGAACAACAAAAGCTCCAAAGGAACCAATGTCAAAGGAAAATGTTTCCATTGTGAACAACAATGGCATTGGAAAGGGAATTGTCCAAAATACCTTACAGAGCTTAAAGAGAAGAAGAATACAGGTAAATACGATTTACTTGTTATTGAGTCTCTTTTGGTGGAGGATGATAAATCCATATGGATTGTTGATTCTGGTGCCACTAACCATGTTTGTTGTTCTTTGCAGCTACTTGACTCATGGAGAGACCTTATTGAAGGTAGCTTTACCATGAGAGTTGGGACAGGGGATGCTGGTTTTCGCAGGAATTTGATTTCTGTAACAAAACTTATGGAATGTGGTTTTTCTATTCCATTTAATAATAAGTCAGTTATTATTAGTAGAAATGGATTAAACATATGCACGGGAAACTCTGAAAACAATCTATATATATTAAGGCCGTTAATGCATGAATCATTGTTTAGTACTGAAATGTTTAAGATTGAAAGATCTAAAACTAAACGGCAAAAGATTTCTCATGATGATACCTATTTATGGTCCTTAGACTTAGTCACATTAACCTTGACCGAATATATAGACTAATTAAGAACGAAGTTTTAAATCAGTTAAAACTCGGTACTTTACATGTCTGTGAATCATGTCTAGAAGGCAAAATGACCAAGAGACCTTTTACTGGAAAAAGGATAAGAGCCAAAGAAACACTTGAGCTAATACATTCGGACGTTTGCGGACCGATGAATGTAAAAGCCCGAGGTGGTTTTGAATACTTCGTCACTTTCATTGACGATTATTCCAGATATGGGTATGTTTACCTAATGCAGCACAAGTCAGATACATTTGAAAAGTTCAAAGAGTATCGTGCTGAGGTTGAGAACCAGTTAGGTAAAAGCATCAAAATTCTACGATCAGATCGTGGAGGAGAATACATTGATAGATATTTCGAGGAATTCTTAGTTGAGCATGGAATTGTTTCACAGCTCACAGCACCTGGAACACCACAACAAAATGGTGTTGCAGAAAGGAAAAATTAGACCCTACTAGACATGATGAGATCAATGTTTCTCAGGCGACACATGCGTCAAGTACTCTCCAAGCCAATGACTCTTGACTTAGAGAGTATGGGACAAACTGTACGGGCCAAATTTGGACCCAAGGGTAAAATTGACTTTTCGCTTCAGGCCCTACACCAGTGGTAGCACAATCCCTCCGGATAGTACCCAGAATAAATTTGGGCCAAAGACCAGACTACATCCTCGGGCCCACGTACAAAGAGAGCCATACCCAGCGAGCCCTTGACGGATCAGTTACTTCAATCTGAAACGTCCAGACTCATGAATATCTTACATAACTCGACAGTTTCCAACATCCAATGGACGAGTAATTAAAGGTGATAAATACACACGTTTCCCAATGGTGTATATAAGAGAGGAAAGTCTACGAGAAAGAGGGGGAACTCTCATAGCTCAACCATATTCTCTCCATAGCTCTCAATATCTCACATCAATCGCCCTCACGGCAGATCACGAGTATCAAGGTAATCTCTAGCCTTGCTCTTCCATTACTTTCAGCTCATGCCCATCACTGACTTGAGCGTCGGAGTGCCCCCGGCACCCACCACACCGGTGGGCAGAACTCCCGCTCATTCTACCTTTGTTTTGCAGGATCGCTAGCGCCCCAAACTACAAATTCTCGATTGTGGACCTCGGGCGAAAACCAGCGTCTACACCTTGTGTTATACGTCGATGATATTTTACTCATTGGGAATGATGTAAAGATATTATCAGACGTGAAAATCTGGCTAGCTAACCAATTCCAAATGAAAGATTTGGGAGAGGCAAGTTGTGTGCTTGGGATCCAGATCATTCGGGATCACAAGAAACGACTGTTAGCAATGTCTCAAGCAACCTATATCGACAAGATTCCTGTGCGATTTGGTATGCAGAATTCCAAGAAAGGTAATTTACCTTTCAAGCATGTAATTCATTTGTCTAAGGAACAGTCTCCTAAGACACCTCAAGAAGTTGAGGAGATGAGACATATATCATATGCTTCAGCAGCTGGAAGTCTTATGTATGCTATTTTATGCACGAGACAAGACATCTATTTTGCAGTGGGAGTAGTTAGTAGATTTCAATCCAACCAATGATTAGGTCATTGGGTAGCGGTGAAACATATTCTCAAGTATCTTCGGAGAACGAGAAATTATATGCTTGTATATACAAATCAGGATATGATTCTGAGCGGATATACTGACTCTAATTTTTAGACGGATGTCGATTCTAGAAAATCAACATCTGGATCAGTGTTCACCCTATGTGGTGGAGCTATAGTATGAAGGAGCATAACGCAATCTTGTATTGCTGACTCCACCATGGAGGCTGAATATGTAGCAGCTTGTGAAGTGG
This sequence comes from Zanthoxylum bungeanum, assembly GCA_019454045.1. Classification (NCBI taxonomy): domain Eukaryota; kingdom Viridiplantae; phylum Streptophyta; class Magnoliopsida; order Sapindales; family Rutaceae; genus Zanthoxylum; species Zanthoxylum bungeanum. Next base: position 9,346 of record SKCR01053633.1, on the reverse strand, counting down.
CTAAGGAAGCAGTCTGGCTCCGTAAGTTCTTGGCAGATCTGGAAGTTGTTCCAGATATGGATAAACCACTCACACTTTATTGCGATAATAGTGGTGCAGTGGCGAACTCCAAAGAACCAAGAATCCAGAAGATGGGTAAGCATATTGAGAGGAAATATCACCTCATCAGGGAGATAGTGCAGAGATGAGATGTCACTGTCACACAGATTCCATCCACAGACAACCTGGCTGATCCGTTTACAAATACCTTATCGGTTAAAGTGTTTGAATGTCACCTAAAGGGTTTATGATTACATGACATGTCCTATTTGCTCTAGTCCAAGTGAGAGATTGTTGGGATTTATGTCCTAAAGCTTCATGTACTGTAAACGGAATTGATTATTGTAATAATAATAAATGAATTATTCATTTTATCAAAGTTGTTTGATTTATATCACATATTGTCCAATTGTCTTGTTTACCTTGATTACTATTGTACTTTCAGACATAGCGTATGTTTGATGCACAAGAGAATTTAAGTCTGAAGTTAGTAATCTAAATAGTCCATAGAGATCAAACAAAGAGGGTACTTTGTTTGTGGTTTATCTATAGATGCGGTCCATTCTATACTTGTATGACGACCTTGATCCGGGATCGTTCATGCAGTGACATGGGAATGGAGGCACCTTGTATGATGAGATCATATAGGACTGGACTCAGATAAATACAAATTTCTTTTAATATCTGTTAACCGAAGAAATTCATTTTATCTAATAGATGGTCATATATGGATTCGATCTTAATCCTGAGTGTACTACGAACTCCTGCATGACAGACTATGTCCTTTGATTTACTATGAGAGGTTGGTGTTGCATTCCCGGCCAATAACTACGTATTTTGGGGATATTGTTTGGTGTGTAGATGGGAACGTTTTACATAGATATGGAATTCACTCCTTCTTACGAGAAGTAGAAGAATATCTTTTTTAAGAGTTGATTCGGGACTTGAACAATTTGAGCGCTCAACTTTTCTATTATGAATAGAAAATTTAATATTCATAAATGTTATGAATTAATTGTTCATTATAGAATCAATGGTGCTTAGGAGACAAAATATTTATGGGGGTTTTAATGGACTTTTGACCCGGCTCTATTTATGAGATATTCGTGAAGGGCTATATCCATATGTAATGACTATATCGATGGACACCGAAGTTGTTTGGTTTATTTAATCCATCTACGGTAACGAGAGTTCAACTTAATAATTCGTAGTATTTTATTAAAGAGATTAATTAATATTTCAGAATTATTGGAGCTCGGAACCGTTGGTCCATTTGGTCCTCGTGCTAGCTCGATTAACTGTAGCAAACCTAATATAATTAGATTGTCTAATTATGCTCACATTATATTAATTTATATATTATTAATGAGATTAATAATATTTATTGTCACAAATGAAAACTATGTTAAATTAGTTTAACTTAATGTTTTCTAGAAATCTTTGATTATGAGATAATCAAGTTAGTAATAATTATGAGATAATTACTACAACATAATTGAAGGTAAATAAATCATTATTAATATATTGATTTTTATTTACCATTGGAGACAAAGTCATATGGCTTACCATGTCATCCAAGCAATTATGTCTATTAGGTGGCTTGGATACACCTAATATTTTTGTCATTAGGTAATGCATTTTATGCTTTGGTATGGCCTCCACATTTATGTGTTTACCATTGAAAGAAAGCATTGAATGCTTAATGACAAAGCCATTGTCTTTAGCTTAACATTTCTTATGCTTTGGTATGGCATTCACATTTTTGTGTTGGCCATTGCAAGAAAGCATTAGATGCTTAATAACAAGGTTAGTTGGCTTGTGTAAGAGAATATAATCTCTACCATTTCTCTCACTTCCTAAGATTAACACTTTGCATTCATTCACACAATTGTTGTGAGAAAAGATTTGAGGGAAAATAGAGAGAGTTCTAGCATTCACAAGTGTTGTGAAATTCCTAAAGCCAAACACCATTGTGACATCCAAAATCTCTAAATAGTTTAGAGGTTTAATCTTTGTGAGCGAAGACCACACTTCAGTTTGTTGGTTTCGAGTCATAGTTCGGAAGATCGAGTGGTTGATCCAAGTGTTGGACACCAAAGGATTGATCTTGGCTACTACAACAAAGGGAGAAGGCAAATAAAATTTTGAAGATCCATACCGGACTAGTACCACCCCAAGCAACTTCCGACGCGCTAAGGAAAATCGTTTCCTACAGTTGCTGCTCTGAGAATTGATACAAACTTCGAGAATGAAGACAACTTCAAGAATGAAGCTCACTTCGAGAATGAAGACAACTTCGGGAATGAAGACAACTTTAAGAATAAAGAAAACTCCAAGAATAAAGATAACATCGAAAATGAAGATAACTTTGGGAATGAAGACAACTTCGAGAATGAAGACAACTTCAAGAATGGATATAGACTTCGAGAATGAAGATAACTTCGAGAATGGTGACAAGCAACAGACAACTCTAAGAATGGAATACCAAACAGCTCCGAGAATTAGGTAGAGATTCATGACGAACATCCAACAACTTCGGGACTGGAGTAAGAAATCGGGAATAAATCCCATCCAAAATCAGAAACACTGGGGGTGAGGTCCATCTAAAAGAGAATGTTGGGAAAGAAGAGTGGGGGCGAGATCCACCTAAAAGAGGATATCGTAGGCAAAGCCCGCCTATAAAAGGAGATATCAGTCAAAGCACCTCACAACCGACCGAGGCATTGGAGGATGGTGGATCCAATAAATATCAGAGTGGAGATTGAGGCATCTCGCAACCGATCGAGGCATCAGAGGATCAAGGGTCCAACAACTATCATAGTAGAGATTGAGACATCTCTAATCGATCGAGGCATCGAAGGACCGATGGTTCAACTATTATGACACTAGAGATCGAGGCATCTCAAACCGATCGAGACATCAGAGGGCCGAAGGCCTAACCAATAAGACAGTTGAGATCGATACATCTCAAACCAACCGAATATATTGGACAACTTGCGGGTTCATCAACTATCATAGTAGAGATTGAGGCATCTCTTGTTAGGGTTGGTGCTCGGAGTGCCAATCCGGATCGTATTTATGTCCGATTCATGAATATGAACAATTTTTTTTCATAATATTACTTAATTATGGTAATATTTATTGCTTTTATATACATATTCGAACTAATTATGATTAGATTGAAACTATATAATTTAGTGATATGTATATATTAGACAAAGACCCGATAATATATTTTGTAGTGCGCAGTTACAAATTAGTTTGTAATTGACATTGGGAAGTGTCACTACTAGAAGTATATTATCAAATAAAGTTCATGGTCAAAATTTACTGACATGGGTCGGTTAGTAAAATCCACTGAGACTAGTACATGTCGTATATCGAGACTTGGTCCGATGATTTATCCCAATGAACCATGAGTCTTGGGAGACTCGTATAGACATGTATGTGTTTATTTGATAAACATTGAACGACTCACTGAAGATTTCCTAATATATGGTACACCAACGTCAATAGGAATCTTCTCGAGTCGAGTAACATATTGGTCCTTCGACTTGAGATACCATTGTGGATATATGAGTTATCCTTCATACTTTGATGGCAGTCACGTCACCGATCTATTTAGATCAGACCTCCGCCTGTTCGTTGGGTGTGAACTGATGCTCATGATATCCTGTAAGTATCAGATAGAATCTTTCAGTCCTGTGTACAGAGCATAGGTATCATGTACGTATTTGCGATTTAGTAAATCCATGGTTGTGGTACACTTCAGAAGCGAGTTCCGAGTGTTATTTAGAGAACGTAATATTTAAAAGTCCACTATATTATACCTTAGGGATTTGACGTTCTTATCTATATCCCCGGTATAATATTGATAGCCAGTGACGGAGGGATTATACGTATGCAATGACCTCGACTTGCATAGTTTAGCGAGATTATTCGTGGTCGTCATAATTCATGAGTGGGTGAATTATGGACACGAAATTGGATTCTGTGACTGATAAACCTAAACTTAGATAGTCCCACAATATGAAGTGTAATCGTTGAGCACTTGGACAACGCGTTATGAATAATATAAGATTATTCATAATACTTCACCGAATTAAATGAGTTAATTCGAATCGTTTAAACGATTAAACGAAAATACATGCATTGGGGGCATTTCAGTTAATTAATAATTAATGTGTATTTGTATTTGATCCAAGATTTGATTTGATACATATTAATTAATTGTCAAATGAGATTTTGACACATGTCATTAATATATGTATTTGTTATTTAATGTAAATAAACATACATATATAATAATAATCGCATTAATTAATTATTTAGATGTTTAAATGTTAAATATCTAGATAATTAAATTATTTCAATATTACATAATTGTTATGCAATATGTTTGATTATTATTGGTTACACGTGGCATGATTCTTTTAAGCTTGAAGTATACAAATTGGATTTGTCAACTCAAAGCTTATTATTATTTAATTAGTTTAATTGACCAAATGACCAAAATACCCATCATTTACCCCTAAGTCGGTTTTGGCTTGGTATTTAAAGTGGAAAATTTTATTTTCTCTTTTCATTAACCTCCATGTCTGAACCCATTTCCATAAAAAATTTCCCAAAATTTTCTTGAATATACAAGGAAGAAATTCAAGAAAAAAGTTTAAGGAAATTACAAGATTTGGAGGTAATCTTCAATAATCTTAAACTTAGAAGGCTTGTTTCTTATTCTTGAATATCTAGACAAGTTCTAGGGTTTCTTCCTTTCTTAGATTTTGGGGCTTTTTGATTTGGACGATGGATTTGGAGGCTATATGCATGTGTGGAGTTTGATTGAATGATATTAGTGTAATATTGATTCAATTTTGTCATTTGATGACTTGTTGCCATTCTAGAGTGTTATGACCACCCTTGTAACTCCTAGAATTATTCTTGAGTTCTTCATTTGTGGTGACTTTGGTTGGTGTAACTATTAATATGATTAATGTTGAAAAAAAATGGATTTAAAGCATAAAAATGATATTTTTGGTTACCAAATCTTATCTGGAATTTCTATGATTTTGGTGATGAAAATTATGTTGTATAAATGTATTTGACGTGTTTTGGGTGTTGGAACAGTTTCCAGAAATTGTTTCGGAATTGAAATATGCGAAAACGGTAAAAAAAATGGCATTACCGGATGAGTTTTGGGCTTACCGAGTGTCCGCTATCCAAACAGTGAATTTGTCACTGTTGGGGCAACCCATGAACTACCCAAGAACTTTTAGAGCTGAACTGGGCAGCCCCCATGTGTGTTGGTTGGTCGGTTCGGACAAAAACGTGTTTTATGTCATTTTACGGAAAAACATTTTCATAAAAGTTTCGTAGTGTTGCTAACTTATTTATGTCATTATTTGATATCGAATAAATATATTTAGGTGAAATATGAATGAATTATTCATATTAGATATTGAATAATTTATTCGGTAACTTTAAAAGTTTTAAAGTTATGATTTCTCTCGAACCGCGAGCTTCCGTTGCGTCCGCGCCAAAAACCCCAACATCTATCAACTCTCAAAAGCCACCGAGGGGTTCTAGTGCCCATATTCATCTTCATCGAGGCATCAACGGACTCAAAGGTCCATCAACCAACTATCTATCGAAAAGAATCAACACAGCCATGTAAGTCCAGCGACGTCCGGTAAACAAGGTAAGTAAAAATGCATACATGAATTTGATAGATATGTCATTGTCACACACTGCACAAGCCTACCAAACTGGGGGCAACTGTAGGCATTGTATTTTTTTCATAGCCCGACTATGAGTCTCATTGTAGAAACACACCTGAAACGTTTGGGAATGTTGTAAGGTTCAAATACTGGAAGGGAATAAAAACTTCAAAGGACTTCAAAAGAACAGACAAATCCAGACCAAATCACATATTTCCAAATCCGACCTAACATAAGCCTCAAAGTTGGTCGGACATAAGTCTCAAATCTAACCAGACATGCATCGAGTTTTCCAAATTTACAAGATAATTATCCTACTTCATTCTTAACCAAATTCCTTCTTAAACCACTTTCCATAACAATAGTTTTCCTTGTAGATGAGATTTCCCTTATTAAACTAAAAGTAAAACACTATAAAAGGAGGGCTTCCCACAGAACGGGGATCGACAATCTATAATATGGCCTTGGCCTTTTTTTGGAGAACGTACAACAATAATAAACGGAGAAATACAAGAGACACCAATAACTCAGAAACCCAAAAACCTAGAATACAGAACTACAAAAACCCTAGAATTCATGAGTTTACAATCTCTAGCAAAAGATCCAGCAATCGACCCAAGCTTTCTAGAGGTGTTTCTTGAGCCATAAATAATAAAGGTAATAACCTGAGGGCACTTTAGTCTATCTCATCACTCTTATTATTCTAACTTAACATCGTATATCTGGACGAACATCATATATGTCTGGTCAGATATACATCTGTCACACAGTAAATCTGACCGTATAAATCGGCTATATTCGGCCGTGTACTTGGTTCTCTATAGTATATATGAAGGAAACCCAAACGTAAATTCCATAGTCTATTCTGAATGGATGGTGGTATATTATACATTTGGGATACAACTTCACGTATGATCGGTGGTAAACACACACGTAAAACAAGCGTATGTATCGCTTAAGTAGTATAAAATGTATCGATCCCACAAGGACTTAATACCTAAGTTATCAATTTATGAAGCTAAATGTCCACGAGTATCTAATTGATTAATTGTTGGTTGGATGGTGGTTTTTATCTAAAACAAGTAAATAAAACAGTGTAAAAGTGAATTAAAGGAAAAATCAATATTATAAAGCTATCTATGGTTGTGAATCCTTCCAATATCTTTTAAAGATGAAGTGATTATCTCATGTTTGTGCAATATATCGTTTTATTAACCTATAACACAAAATATGCAAAAGCCTTTGTCGATGGTCAGATGCAAACACCCAAAGTAACCCAATTAATCATATCTATATTAACCAAGTTACCTGAATTCATTAAGATTAAGTTCCAATTGTGGCTACCTCTGCCCGACAGGTATATGTCTATCCTGGAAGAAAATCTACCTAAGGGACATCTACCCTAAGGTGAGATCGTGAGCTATTGAGTCTAATGCTGAAACCTAAAATCCCTTCATCAAGTTCATTTTCAGTTTACCAAATCAATCTTATTAGTGGCCAATTAATAAGAAGCATTAAGATTAAGACTCAATAAATAAACCAATATATTACCCAAAATACAAAATAACCAACTTATAAACCGGTGATATTAGAATTCATCACAACCCTAGATATGATATTTAGTTACAACACATATCTAGGATTATTAAAAACTTAAATAAAGAAAAAAACATAAAATAAACTTGGAAACTAAAAAGGTAAAATAAAATAATAAAATAAAATGATGGGGTTAGAGAATCCACTTTTATTATTTCTAATTTAGAAATCTCTCTTATTATAATATATAAATTTACATGACATTACCAAACGACCATATATGCGGTATCCTGATTAAGTCAGATTTTTGATTAATTCCAACCGATCATAAATACGGTATCCAATTAAGTCAAGTCAAAATCAATTTAATTAAGTCCAACCGACCATAAAGGCGATATCCCATTAAGTCAAGTTTTAAGATAGTTTATATATTATAACTAAGAGAGATTAATATAAATTATAATAATAAAAGCTTTACCTTTCACCCTAGCAGAAGAAAGTTACCTACTCAATACTTTAAAGTAAAATAAAGAAAGATTTATTACTTAAAATAAAAATTAAATACAAGAAAGCTGTAAATAAACAAACAAGATACTATCTTCTTAGTATTCTTAAGGAAATCCCCAGAAGAAAATATGAATTTTTCAAATGAATTCGGCCTCAATTTATAGGTAAATTTTGGCTCTGCGCGTCGCGACGCGCGTGGATTCTTGACACGTGGCATGCGGATTTGATGAGATGTTGACACGTGGCATGCAGCTATCGATAGCTGAATTATTGGCTCGGCGTCGCGACGCGTGAAGGCTTGGCATCGCGACGATGACGTCATGCTGACGCAAGGAATGACGCTTGTTAGTAGACTAAATTATTATGCTGACGTCATGATGACGTGATGATGACACACGTGCTAACGTGGCGATGATGTGACGATGATGAGTGTCAGTAGTATAATAACTGTGTCGCGTCGCGACGTATGAAATTCCGTTTTTGCCCTTTTTTCCGTTTTTCACCATTTTAGCCATGATTTGATTCCATTGAGTCCTGAAATCTTATTTATCTATAAAATAACATAAAACACATCAAAATATTCACAAAACTCGAGAAACTATACACAATATTAAATAAAATGGGTCGTAAATATTGATATATTTTTCGCTTATCAATGTACCACTTGGAAATGGTTGCGCGTCCTTTTTCTAACTGCTTTATCATTTTTGATTATTTTATGTTATCATTATGATTTTGTTATTATGTCGTTATGTATGACCTTAACATATTACTAGTTTTAAGCATGTTACGTCTCAATTATTTGTTACATAAATGTTTCTGTGTTTTTGTCTTTTACATCATATCTTGTCAAACATCCATCAAGTCCGGCAGGACATACAATTTCACAATCCATACCGAACGACGGTGGCCATATCTGACTAGGCTTCCACAAAGTCAGGCCAACTGCTTTGGATTATTATAATTGTGTTGTGTGATAAATAAATTATCATTGCATGTATTATATTATAAAACATGTGGATCATCTTTTAAGCGTGGATATTACAATGGCATCAGTAAGAGAGTATTCCAAACCCAAACGGATTTAAGGTCGGACCTTGCGAGGGGTGTAATGAGACACCGAGAATAATTTAAGACTGCACTACAACCTTTACAAGGTCTGACCTTAAACCCGTTTGGGTTCATAATGGTCTCTCACTATGTAGTATAATATTTTACGCTTGAATGAAGTATCATGACATCTTATAATGTAATAACATGCAAAAGCGATTAAAATCATACGATAGTGCAAGCATGAACAGTAAAAATGATATAAATCATCTCTATGTTATTGCAGCAGTTGTTAATAAAGCAATACTGAAATAAATCTAAGCATATGTTTCATGGGCCTGATCAGATATAAATATTGGAAATATACCTCTGACCGGACTTACGTGAAGTCTGGCCGGATATACTTTGAAGAATAGAAATATGGGAATAAGTGCAATAGCAAGATACAACATTAAATCCTAGTGAAAAGATTAGACAATCATAATCATGTACAATAAATA
>SKCR01053632.1:0-30354 GCA_019454045.1 Zanthoxylum bungeanum | reverse complement strand
ATGTCATATTATGCATTATTTAATTGTGATGCATTGCATGGAGATAGTGTACAATGCACTCAATGGTTTTGCATGGAAATTGAGTGTTTGACACTCTAAGCCATTGCATGATTTGTGTCATAAGTTTATTATTAATTTAATAAATATTATGGCATAAATATAAATTGATTTTTGAAATCAAAACTCTTGTTCTCCTCTTCTTTCCTCTTGACCGAAACTGTGAAGTTTCACAGCCCTCTCCACTTTTCTGTTTTTGTTGCAAAAACTTGAAGAAATTGTGTTTTTTTTTAACATAACTTCACACACAAGGCTAGCACCTTCAAGGGATCATAAAGAGGTGATAGGGAAACCTTCCAAGGGCTTGGAATACTTAAAGCTTGAAGCTTCCACCTCTTGTCTACCTTGCCGAAAATCATCAACCTTGGAGCTTCCACTTTTGGTTTGATTCTCTTCATCACTAAAGCATTGTAAGTATGATTCCGCCATACTTCATCTTTTAATATATATTCATTGTTGTATTTAAATGCTTAATCTTTCCTTGGGACATATAATAGAAACCAACAGCAACACAATAGGCAGACATCTTGGATTTGTCTTTTGCCTTCCGGGAAGACTTTGATTTTTGTCCTTGCCTTTCTATTCTTCTTATTCTTCACACCTCCAGAAGCCTTCGGCCAGCCCTGGCATTCTGAGATGTCGAAGCGAAGAGCCCATCGCGCTTCTTGCCCTTTAAAAGCTTTTTTCTGCCTTTTTCAGCATTGCCATCAACTCTTGAAGAGCATTCTCTTGGTTCATCATATTATAGTTCATGATTAACCCGCTCCAACTGTCAGGAAGAGACTGCAAGATCAAATCTATGGAAGTCTCAGCCTCAAAGGTTATGCCCAGCTGACCCATCTGTTCGATGTCAGCAATCATCTACGACACATGGTGCTCGACAGATGTACCCTCTGACATACGAGAGCGAAAAAGCTTATTCTGTAATTTATACTTCTGCGATCTAAGGTTAGATCGATGAAGGTCCCTCAATTTCAACATCATTTCATGGGGATCCAATCCATTGTTTTGACGAAGAAATTATGGTGTCATTGCAGCAAGCATGACGGATTGAGCAGTTGAGTTGTCATCACTGTGAGTCTTCCAAAGCTCAAGTTCAAGTGGCTGCTTAATTTCGGGCTTAGGCCCGAGAGGTCTCTCTATCGTATAGAGCATCTTCTCAGCCCCCAGGACAATCATGAGGTTCATATCCCAGTTAGGAAAGTTCACACCATTAAAGACATTTTCGCCCATGATAATGTCCCTAACGTTGATATTTCCGGCCATCTTAATTAAAATAGTCTAACTATTCAATTAACGATTACAGGTACAGTCCAACTGTTAAAAGAAAATAATAAAATATTAGTCAAACTAATAAATATATAAAATGACGAAAATAATTTGAAAGCGCGTATTTGGAAAGTATTTAAACGGAATTGCAAATTCTCTACTGGCCTCCCACTATTTTCCGGCGAGCCTCTAACCCTCTGTTGAGTACTCGGGAAACCTAGTTTCCTAGTGGGCTAGGATCCCGTTAAATAACACACAACCTTGACTTTGGCCAACAATCTGTATGATACTTAACTAGGTAGATCTCTAAGATCAATTGGATCCCATCCAATTCCTAGATCTGGTAGGTGGACCTCCAAGTCCGAAACATATATACAATATATATGTCAATATATCCAATATATTTCTTAATATTTTCCTCTGAATCAGCTAAGCCTTGGCTTTGGCTCAACAAGCTTAATGATTCCAGTTAAGCGGGACCCATTGACAGTGGGAAATCTTCGTAATCCATGTCGATGAACAAGAAGTGACCTTGACTTTGACCAACAAGTCACAACTGCCCAAGACATTCGATATATAACAAAGCTTTCGTGGTTCAAAAACATCCGCGATGGACATTGATCTTGACTTTGCCAACAAACCAATGCCAATCTTGGATCTTGAGAGATAACCACTCAATGGAAGGAAATCACTTAATATTGTATTGAGGGTTTTTCACGTAAATTGGCAACCAATTTATTATCTTTGATTAGGTCTCATCATACACCTTTAAGCATGCATTCTAAAAGCATAAAAGGCGCGAAAGAAATAATAATGATATGCGGATGAATATTTAACAAATTGTTCCTAGAACAAATCTCTCCATTTCCTCTCTCCCGCTAGCACTATTATAACTTCTACCCAATTACATAATACAATAAAGAAACCTCATTAACATTGAGTGGAATTGGTGAGAAGAGAAATACAAAGAGAATAGAGATAATAGGCTGGACACGCAGGTCCAATTTAATAAATTCTAAATTTATTACAATAATTTCCAAAATTGCCCTCACCCTTATAATATCCATCCTATATACATTATTCATACAATACATCCATGTATTCACACAAAGCATGTTATTCAATCAATCTAATCCAATTAATTAATCTTTGAATTAATGACCATCCAATGTTCAAACAACCATTTGATTTGCGCGAGTCCAACTCCTTTAAGAATAAATACTCAAAGTACGTATTATTGAATTATATCGAACTACAATTTTAAATCCAATTTAATTTGTATCCAATACTAATTCATATTTAATTCCAAATTAAATAATTACACTTATTTTAATGCCTTTTAGACTTAGATTTTATATCCAATCTAAATGGGTCTCAAAGGCCCAATTAACATTCAATGTCAATTTAATTAAAGTCCAATGGGCTTTTAATTAATTCTTAAGGCATGGGCTTTGGCAACCAAAGCCCAATAAAGAATCACCTTTTTTTTTGTCAAAAATCAATTTAGGCCCAATTAAATTATTAAAGGCCCAATTATTATATTTAGACTTTATGGAAATGTTTTTGGCCCAATTTGGATCCAATCCAATTGTCCTAAACAAGCTTGGCCCAACCAGCCCATTAAGCCCAAATACAACAATATTAGCCCAATTCAAAATTAAAGACTAATTTTAATTAATATAAAATTCCAAATTTCACATTAATTTTAATTAAAGTGTAATAGCCATAATTAATTAGTTAAATAAATATTTCCAAACAAACATCATTAAACTAATTAATCATGCTTTAATATATTCAATTCATGTCCAACACAATTGAAGCAAAATCAATCAATTTCACATGCTAAGTCTCACCGCAATTAGGCATAAAATTACAATCAATTTGATTTCAATCCAATTAAATCAACAATTAATTTATCTCATGCTTTAAACACATCCAATGGTCTTAAATAAAAAAATCACCATGATACAACTAGGGTCATAGTTTCGGCCAAGCATGTGGAATTAGGGAAATTTTGATCCAACCAATTTTCTCAATTCTATAGATGCATAAATCATATTCATCATTATCGAAGCTCAACCAAACAACTAATTTGAAGAAATCATGCTCAAAACATAAAAACCCCAAATTAAAGTATATAAACCCTAAACTAAATCATGCTTAGAAAAGGCTCTTGATACCATTGTAAGTGTTCTAGTAACACTTACAAATGTCTCATTTTGGTCGGGGGGAGGGGATAGTTTACTAGATAATTTTCATGTTTTGTTGATGTTTTTTTATTAAAAAAAAATTATTTTACTTTGTTGTTATTTTGTGTGTAAAAATATAGACATATATACACACACAAACTAACAACAAATTGTTTTCAAACCATTGGGGTGTTTTTAACACTTAGTGCCCTAAGGCCAACTGGTATGGGAGTCACTGGCCCAAAGCTCTTTACAAGGTTTAAAAAAAAAGCTTAAAGAAATCAGACACCTTTTATAAAAAATATAGTCCGATGAATTAAGTCCGTAGGGGTGTCTTAACACTTAGTGCCCTAAGACCAACTGGTTTGGGAGTCATTGGCCCAAAGCTCGATACAAGGATTGAAGATATATTTGTAAATAAACTTTTATTCCCAAAAGGTGTGAGCTCTAATGTAATTTTAGGACAACAATATTACTCTCTTTTCAACAAATACCTGTGAATTTTATGGGAACAATCAATTGATTAATACCTTGTTTTATGAGTGTATAGAAGAATGGTAAAAAGTACATGGGAATTTATTTATTTGATCATTTAGAAAGAAAGAAAACAATTGTTAACTTGGATAAGAATTTTTCTTTTAGTTTTCGCTTGAATTACTAAAGACTAGTAATAAGCTGGTTGTGGGTGTTATGAACACTTAAAAGCACATATTTATTATATAGAAAATCAATCATTTAACACTCATAGTTTCAATAATCCCCTTAATTTGACACATATGTGAAATAATATTTTACATTATATTTTGTATATTTTTATTATATATTTTTGTTATTTGGTAGGTAAAATAATGCTCGGAAGCTCGTTAGGAAAAACCAGACTTGGAAAAGGGCAAAAACAGAAAATCAACAGGAGCGTCGCGATGCGCAAAGACTTGGTGTCGCAATGCGCCAATGAAGAAAAGAACACCTCAAGCACCGACTAGAGTGTCCAAATGCGCAGGGCTTTAGCGTCGCGACGCCCTCAATTACTGATAGTTTTCAACAGCTGTCAACAACGTCGATAACTGGCATCAGCGTCACGATGCGCATACCTTATTTTTGCCTATAAATTGAAGCTTTCGGCAGAAGAAATTTTCATACTTTCTTTCCGATTTCTCTATAGATTTTGGGAGAGAGTGTCTTGTGTGTTTATTTATTTAAGCTTTCTGTAATGTCTTTTTCTTTCAGTAATAAAATTACGAGTGTTTTTAATTACAAAATGAGTAGCTAATTTCTTTTCATTGGGGAAAATGGTGAAGTTTCTATAATGAAAACTTATATGAATCTCACTTATATTATCATAAAAAAATTGAAATCTAATGATTGAAACTTAATTTAAATCTGGATTAGTTATTGACATATCTTGCTACCGCCTATATGGTTGGTTTTATATGGCTACCGCCTGTATTGATGGTTTTACATATTTTGGCATAACTAAGTACCTGACTGGACTTGTTATGAACAGAAATGAACACCACCTGTATGGATAGTTTTATATATTTTTGCATAATTAATTCCTGATATAAATTAATTGGGCAAAAATGATAATTTATATATTATAATAAAGCGAGATTTCTAGATTTGAAATATTAAAAGTGGATCCTTTAACTCCAGCATTTTATTTTATTATTGCTTTTTAACCTAAAAAATTCCAACAACTTTAACAAATCAAACCTTTTTCTTTTCGCTCTACTTATCATTCTATTTTACTAAATCTATTCCTTGTGGATCGACCCCGAACTTACCGAGTTATTTTATTACTTTGACACTCTTATACTTGGGGAGTAAAGAACCACTTTTTGAGCGTGTCAAGTCACCACCACAAATTTACTCTAGACTAATTTTAGATCAGCATGGAGTGACATAAGAAATACTTGAATGGTAATTTGGTTGTCATACAACCTAATTAAGCCTAATTAGACTAATTAATTACACATGCATAAATTATGGCTCTAAAAAGATTTCTAAACATTCTAATAATCTAATATTATGGAACTAATATATCCAATAATATGAATATTACTTTGGAATTAAAGAAATAATTTCTACATAAATTACAAATAAAAGATTACCTTTAACAAAGTTTATTTGCCCAATTTGTGCATCAAATTTGAAATCCCCAATTTCTCTCAATTGATGATGAAAAGAAACTATAGCCCTTAATTTGTAAGCTCCACCATTGAGCTTTCTCAAGCCAAAATGAAGAAATAATTGTTTCTTCTCTATAAAAATGGTGTTATGGCAAAATTTATTTACATATATGGAGGGTTTTTTTTTGTCATTTTAGATAATTATAATACATGGCCAAAATCATGGAAAATATGACATAAATATATGGTTATTATTTACCAAATCTCATGCTTATCCATTAAGCTTTATTATGGAAGATTCTAATAATATTCCACAAATAAAATTAATTATTATATTAATTAATTAAATAATTATTTTATACATTTGTCAAAATTCTATGTGTAGCTAATTAAATTATATATCATATACAAATACACATTAGATATAAAAAATCGATATGTATAATATTACGAATAATCCGTATTATTTATAATTAATTGTCATAGTATTCTATAAGTATACTTTATTTATGAGACTCTCGAGGTTTTAGATATATTTTTCATTGAACATATTCCATGTCCGTAATTTACCAACTCATAAATTATGATGACCACAGATAGCCACGCCAAACCATACAAGTCGAGATATAGGCATACTGTATAGTCCATTCGTCAAAGGGTATCTGAATTATATTGGAGATATAGAATAAACTTCAAATGTCTGTTATATATAATTCATGTATGTCACGATATATTTGTGATTCTCAGATAAATTTTCAGAACTCGCTTTCATAGTATACCTCAGCCAAGGATTTAAAAGATCACGAAGTGGATACCTACATCTCACACATAGATTTAACGGATCCTCATCGGAAACATAACATTATATCATGACCATCGGACCACAACAAACGAAAAAGCAGAGGTCTTATCTAGATTGACTGATCATGTGACTGTTGTCAAAATATGGAGGATCACTCATAAATCTACAGTGGTATCTCAGGTCAAATAACCACATATGCTACTAGACTTGGGAAGATTCTTATTGACGTTGGTGTGTCATCTATTAGGAATACTTTCAGTGAGTGATTCAGAGCTCATCAAATAAACACATATATGTCTAAACAAGTATCTTAAAGCCCATGGTTCATTGGAATACACTATTGGATCAAATCTCGATATACAATATATATTGGTCTCAACGGATTTTACTAATCGATCCGTGTTAGTAAATCTTGATCAGGACTTTATTGGAGAATATACCATTGTTGGGTTTCTAAGGTTATCCCAAGATCAATTTCAGTATAAAATTATGTGAATACAAGAAAAAGTATAGCAGAAATATACTTACAACGATCAGATGTAGGATGTGTGTAGAACAAAATTTTACTTTGAGAAGTTCCTCCAAGCTCCTCTTTGAAGGATGAATCCAAGCTCCAAGCTTTGAGATTTGAGATTCCAAGCTCTTGGGAATGGTTTCCCTGTCACCTTGAATGATTCCTTTGATGTGCTAGCAATGGGGATTTTGCAACAAAATCACCTTTCTTCCTTAGTAGTATTCGGCCAAGGAGGAAAAAAATTGGGAGAGGAATTTTTGCTCAATGGGCGTGAAAGAGAGAGAGCAAGATAGAGTGATTTTTTTGACTTGTATAATGATATTCAAAAAATCAAATGCTATAGCAAAATCTAGTAATTAGTAAAATTCCATCACCTTATCTACTTGACTGTAAAACAAGTTTCCATCAATTCCTACACTAACTTCCATCACCATAAAGGTAAATGATTGACTAGTGATGTGACTTGATATGACTTGTGGGCCCCACTTGAATTCAAAATCTGAGTGGGCCAGCAAACACTCCTGGGCTCGGGTTCGTTAATTCCGAATTAACGAATTTTCCGTTGCGACATAATTAAATCAAATTTAATTAAATAATTATGCCTAGCATAATTACTATTCACATCGCTCGTGAATTAATTCTAAATTAATTTATTTTCCCGAATTAAAATCTAATTTTAATTCCGTTATGAAATCTAATTCATTTAATATATCGAATATAATATTTTATCGATTAATTCCAAATTAATTGTTCTCTCTCTTCAAATAGTATTTTATCCCAGATAAAATCTCTCCGTAATTAATCCTAGATTAATGATGTTTGAATCATACGTCATCGGTGAATCTTCGGGAAGCGACCCATGAGATCCCTGGATATGTTGGCAGTAAATCTGGTCGTCGGACTATCTGAAAACGTGAGTATCTCGTACTACATTCTTACCGATTTACGGGACATGGTTGGCTTCTAGCAAAGCATCGTGCCTACCCAATTCTGCAGAAATATTCTTAAAGGAATATTTAATCTTTGTCAGGCATAGTATACATAGTATTGCATATTGCGATCCAATATCGGATGTCACATGCAAGGCTTGGGGCTGGAATAGTGTATGCCCCGTACGAAGCATATATCGGATCACAAGCAACTAGTCTCTTTAATCGGATAATCATGACCTTGTCATATTATCCCGATGGTTGTAACACATTAGAGTACCAGTTCTGTATCCCTGCATGATCATCATCTCCATATGACTGAAGTGATACTTTCATCTTGACATCACACCTAATACACTACGATTCTCAATAAACCCAGAAGAGGCGTACATAGACTTGTTAAAGTCCCGGACGACCAAAACCAAAGCGTATTGATTGTCGCAAGTACTAGCAATGTAAGTCTCAGGTTAAGACCAAATACATCTACCCTGATGCGGATTCTCATAGCACATAGTCATACTACCAATGGGATTTTGCGAGGTCTATCCAGAGTGAAGCTGTTTTCGTACCATCGGTAAACACAACCTCCTATCACACTTGCATAAGTATCCAATACTTAAATATATGAGAACTATGCTGTTACGCTTCCATAACACGCACAAGTACAATACTAGTCTATTCCGTATTATCGATGTCTAGTCTCGATAATACTACGACTAGGGATATTTAATGATTAAACCTTTATGGATTGATATTGTCTCATATCTAATAATCCAGAACTAAATATAAGGACTTTTATCATTTATATATTCAAGTAATCAAATTACAAAATGATAAAATGCAATTTCCATTGTCACATAGTTAATTTGTACAAAAACCACAATGTCTTTTACAAATAGTGACTCTATGGGTCATAATTGTCCAACAATCTCCCACTTGGCCTATAGACAGTCACTCAAGCATCTAACATATGAACTATGTACATGTCGCTCAAACTTTTACTGAGGAATAGCTTTCGTCAACGGATCTGCAATGTTGTCCTCTGATGCGACCTTCTCGATCTTCACATCGCCACGATGTATAATCTCACGAATCAGATGGAAACATCGAAGAACATGCTTGGATCGTTGATGAGACCGCGGTTTCTTAGCCTGCGCTATGGCCCCGTTATTGTCACAATACAATGGAATGGGCTCAGCTGCTAAAAGAACTACTCCTAATCCAATTAGGAATTTACGGATCCAAAATGCCTCTCTTGCTGCTTCAGCTGCAGTAATGTACTCTGCTTCTGTTGTTGAATCGGCAACAGTCTCTTGCTTGGAAGATTTCCAGGTTACTGCTCCATTATTCAAACAAAATATGTACTCGGATTACGACTTACAGTCGTCTTTATCGGTTTGGAAACTTGCATCGGTAAACCCAATTACCTCAAGTTCTCCATCTCCATATATTAAGAAAGCATCCTTAGTTCGTCTAAGATACTTAAGGATATTCTTAACCGCCATCCAGTGACCTTCACCTGGATCGGCCTGATAGCGACTACACATGCTCACAGCATACGAGACATCAGGTCGCGTACATATCATGGCATACATGATCGATCCGACTGTCGAAGCGAACGGTATCCGACTCATGTTGTCTCTCTCATCTTGAGTTTTAGGACACATGTCCTTAGATAGAGTGACGCCATGTGACACTGGCAACAGTCCCCTCTTAGACTGATCCATGTTGAATCTCTTCAACACTTTGTCAATGTTTGGGAGAGTGCAAGCAGCTTTCTAGATCAATCCCGGTAGATCTTTATTCCTAGAATAAAGGCTGCTTCTCCCAGATCCTTCATGGAGAATTTTAATGAAAGCCAAGCTTTCACCGATTGTATCATGGGAATGTCATTGCCAATAAGCAATACATCATCAACGTAAAAGACAATGAATGTCAGTATGCCCCCACTAACCTTCTTATATACACAAGGATCATCCTCGTTTTGAACGAAATCATATTCTCTTATGATCTCATCAAAATTTTGGTTCCAAGAACGCAATGCTTGCTTCAATCCATAAATGGATCGATTTAACTTACAAACCTTATTTGCAAGTCTTGGTACGACAAAACCATCAGGCTGTTGCATATAAACATCCTCCAAAAGGTTTCCTTTAAGGAAAGCGGTTTTGACGTCCATCTGCCATATCTCGTAATTGAAATATGCAGCAATAGCAAGCATTATCCGAATTGATTTTATCATGGCAACGGGTGAAAAAGTTTCGTAATAATCGACACCATGTCGTTGACGATACCCTTTCACTACAAGTCTAGCTTTGTACGTTTGTACGTCGCTATCCATGTCGGTCTTCTTCTTGAAGACCCATTTGCAACCAATAGGCTTACACATTCTGGTGCATCAACCAGTGTCCAAACTTGGTTGGTGTACATGGAATCCATTTCAGACTTCATGGCCTCTTGCATAAAGCGGAATCGATATCTTGTATCACTTTCTCATACGAAGCCGGCTCGTTATCCTCAATGAGATTGATATCCACATGAGGTGAGATCAGAAACCCATACCTCTCAGGTTATTTTCTGACTCTCTCTGACCTACGCGGTCCTTGTGTATTCGAAGATTATGGTACACTCTCATCCCTGATGGACTGTTCATGTTCCGTTAAGGATTCTGTGCCAGGAATACTATCACTCCGATTTTCATCGAGTTTTACTTTCTTCCCACTTACCACTACATTTAGGAATTCCTTCTCAAGGAAAACCGCATGTAGAGCAACAAATACTTTGTTCTCTTGTGGCTGATAGAAGTAATATCCTTTGGTTTCCCTAGGATATCCTACAAATAGGCATTTATCCGATTTGTGTTCAAGTTTGGTACCGTCCAAACGTTTGACGTATGCCCAGCAACCCCAAATCTTCAGGAATGAGAAACCCGATTTCTTTCATGTCCATATTTCATATGGTGTCTGTTGAACAGACTTTGACGGAACCTTATTCAAAATAAGTATTGCACTATTCAATACATATCCCCAGAAGGAAATAGGTAGCTCTGTGGGACTCATCATAGACCTTACCATTTCTAACAAAGTTCGGTTTCTCCGTTCGGACACACCATTTAATTGCGGTGTTCCAGGAGGAGTCCACTGTGAAAGAATACCATATTCTTTCAAGTAATCAAGAAAATCATTGCTTAAGTATTCACCACCACGGTCCGACCGTAATATCTTAAAACTTTTGCCGGTCTATTTTTCTACTTCGTGTCGAAACTCTTTGAATTTCTCAAAGGTTTTCGACTTGTGTCTCATAAGATATACATAACCATAATACGATGCATCATCCGTAAAGGTTACGAAGTATTCATATCCACCTCTAGCCTGGCTAGACATTGGCCCACATATGTCACTATGAACGAGGGCTAACAGTTCGGTGGCACGTATACCCTTTCAACTAAAAGGTGTTTTAGGCATTTTGCCTAATAAACAAGATTTACAGACGTCATATGAATTTGGATCAAATCCGTCCAAGTACCCACTCTTCGAAAGTGTGGATATGCGAGTCTTGTTAATCTGTCACAGACGACAATGCCACATAAAAGTTTCATCTTTGTTACTTACTTTAAGCCTTTTGTTTGTTACATTATATGTTTGAGATTGATTTATATTCAAAATATAAAGACCATTATTTACATCAGCAGTGCAAATCTCCATATCATTTTTATACATAAAACACAAAGTGTTTCTAAATACAAAAGTATACCCACATTGGGCTAACATAGATACAGAAATAATATTCCTAGTCAAACTAGGTACATAATAACAGTCTATAGTTTAAGTACATGCCCCGAGGGCAGTTCCAAAACATAAGTGCCAACGGCCAAAACGGCGACTCGTGTCCCATTTCCAACTTGGAGATCAATCTCTTCTGAAGCCAGTCTCCTGCTAATCTGCAGATCCTGCACATCAGTACATATATGAGTACCACAACCAGAATCAAAAATCCAATTTTATAACTAGTAGTAGATATGTTTATTTCTATAACAACATAATTGAAGCCGGTGCCTTGCCCGCTTTGATTTCCTTCATGTGCCCCATGTACTCGCGGCAGTCACGCTTCCAGTGACCCTGCTTGTCGCACTGCAGACATACATCATGGGATTTGTCCTTACCCTTCCTAGAAGGTTTAGATGATTTGGTCTTGCCTTTCTTCTTCTTCTTATTCTTTACACCACCAGTCGTCTTAGGCCAAGCCCTCGAAGACTGAGATGTTGAAGCGAAGCGCGCCTCGCGCTTCTTGCCCTTTAGGAGCTTTTTTTCTGCTTCGCGCAGTGTTGACATCAACTCTCCAAGAGTTTGGTCTTGGTTCATCATAATGTATTTCATGATGAACCCACTCCAGTTGTCGTGGAGAGACTGTAAGATCAAATCTATAGAAGTCTCAGCCTCGAAGACTAAGCCCAGTTGTCCCAACTGTTCAATGTCAGCAATCATTTGCGACACATGGTGCTCGACAGATGTACTTTCTGATATGCGAGCACGAAAGAGCTTTTGAAACTCATATCTCTGTGATCTAAGATTAGATCGATGAAGATCATGCAACTTCGCCATCATTTAATAGAGATCTAATCCCTTATTCTGACGACGAAATTTTTAAGTCATAGCAGCAAGCATTATAGATTGAGCAGTGAAGATGTCATCGCTATGAGTCTTCCAAAGCTCTAGCTCAACTAACTGATCAGATCTACGCTTTGTTGGACAATTATGACCCATAGCATCACTATTTGTACAGATTAGGGTGTTGTTGTACAAATTAACTATGTGACAAAGGAAATTGCCCTTTTATCATTTGTAATTAGATTACCAAGATGTATAAATGATAGAAGGTACTTATGATTAGTTCCGGATTGAGATGATATGAGACAGTATCAATCCACGAAGGTTTAATCATTAATATCCTAGCCGAAGTATTATCGAGATTGGACATCGATAATGCGTAAAAGACTAGTATTACACTTGTGCGTGTTATGGGAGCATAACAGCATAGTTCTCATATATTTGGGTAAAAGATACTCATGCAAGTGTAATAGGAGGTTGTGTTTACCGATGGTACGGAAATAGCTTCGCTCTGGATAGACCCCTCGGAATTCCATTGGTAGTATGACTATGTGTCTATGGGAGTCCGAATCAGGGTAGGTGTATTTGGTCTTAACCTGAGACTTGCACCGCTAATACTTGTGACAATCAATATACTTTGGTTTTGGTCGTCCAGGGCTTTAACAGGTTCTGTGTACGCCTCTTCAGGGTAAATTGAGAATCGTAATGTATTGGGTGTGATGTCAAGACTGATGAAGTATCACTCCAGTCATAATGGAGATGATGATAACGTAGGATACGGAACTGGTGCTCTTATGTACTGCAGTCATCGGGATAATATGACTAGGTCATGATTATCCGATTATAGAGACTAGTTGCCAGAGATCTGATATGTGTTTCGTACGTGGCAAACATAATTCTAGCCCCAGGCCTTGCACGTGACATCGATACTGGATCGAAATACGCAATACTACGTATACTACGCATGATATAAATCACATATTCCAGTAAGAATATTTTTGGAGAATTGGGTAGGAACGATGCTTTGCTAGAAGCCAACCATGTCTTGTAAATCGATAAAAAAGTAGTACTAGGTACGTACGTGTTCGGATAGTCCGACGACCAGATTTACTGCCAACATATCTGGGGATCTCATGGGTCGCTTCCTGAAGATTCACTGAACATATGACTTGCACTTTATTAATCTGAGATTAATTATAAGAGAGAGAAAATTAATCTGGGATTAATTACGAAGATATTTTATCTGGGATAAAATATTATTTAAAGAGAGAGAACGATTAATTTGGAATTAATCGATAAAATAATATATTCGATATATTGTACGAAATTGGATTTCGACGCGGAATTAAAATTAGATTTTAATTCGGGCGAACGAGTTAATTTAGAATTAATTCGCTAGCGGCGTTAATAGTAATTTTGCTAGGCAAAATTATTTAATTGAATTTGATTTAATTACGTCGCAACGGAAAATTCGTTAATTCGGAATTAGCGAACCCGAGCCCGGGAGTGTTTGCGGGCGCACTCGCATTGTGAATTTAAGTGCGGCCCACAAGTCACATCAAGCGTCATATCATTAGTCACTTTGGTTGATGTGATGTCTAGTCACTTTGAGTGATGTGACAACTAGTCATTTGTGAGTGATTGATGGTAGTGGTTGTAGGCATAATTGCCTTGTACTGTTGGAAAGTCAAAAATTGGTTTTAGGTTTTGGAAATCTAATACACAAATCACTTAACACATTTTCTCTCCTCTCTCCTCAAACTCTCTCGGCCAAGGGCCTTTTTCCTCTTCATTTTTCTGCTACTGCCGAGACTTGAAGAAGAAGCATAAGAAGATTTGCGGCAAATTTTCCAAGGTGCTAGCACACATTCGGGGTCTTGCGAAGGTGATAGGGAAACCAACTTGTGAGCATAGAATCACCATCAACCAAGCTTGGAGCTTGAAGGACCGAAAATGGAGAACAAAAACAGTGAAAGCCGAGAGCCTCTAGGAGTCCAAGCTTGATGAAGTTTTTGTTGTTCCTCGCATCGCCAAATCCGATCAATGTAAGTATGATTCTGCCATTCTCATTGTTGTATTTGCACATGTTTCTTGCTTGAAATAGATCTTGGGACTAACTAGAAACCCAACAATGGTATCTTGAGCCAATTTGAGCATGAAACTTGATTAGGGTAAAATTGGGCAAAATTGATTTGAGCATGTTTGAGTGAAATTGAGTGTTTGGATATGCTTAAATTATGATAACATAGTGTTATGCATTGTCAATTTGATGAAAATTGGATTGGATAAATTTTCCCCAATATGCTTGGCTTGGCCGAAACATATACTTACCCAAAAGTCATGATAATTTTTGATTTTGATCATTGGATGAGTTGAAATCATTTGGAATGTTGATTTAGGATTTAATTGGATTGAATTCGGAATCAGACATGTAAAACCTTAAATTGCCGTGAGGTTGTAGCATGGAAAATGATTGATTTTTTTATTCAAATGTGTTGGACATGTTTTGATGATAATGAGCATAATTAATTATGTAAATTGATGTTTTGGAAATGTTAATTTGGTTAATTAATTATGGCTATAAACTTAGGTTAATTAAATTATGAAATTTGGAATTTGGTAATTTAATTAATCGGGCCAAATTTGGAATTGGGCTTGTAAAGTTGTAATTGGGCTTAATGGGCTTGGTTGGGCCAAGTTTGGTTTAGTCTAATTGGTTGGATCCAATTGGGCCCAAAACCATATCCATAAAGTCCAATTATGACTAAATGGACCTTTAATTTTAATTGGGCCTAATGGGCCTAAATTGGTTTCTTGGCAAATAAGGGTGATTCCTTAAATGGGCTTTGGTATTTGGGTTTGACCCATATTGACCAAAAGTCCATGCCTTATGAAATTAATTAAAAGCCCATTGGACTTTAATTAAATTGACGTTGGATGTTAATCGGGCTTAGAGACCCGTAAAGATTAGATTTAGAATCTAAGTCCCAAAGGTTCATTAATAAAGTGTAATATTTAATTTGGAATTAAATAATGAATTAGTATTAAATACAAATTAAATTGGATTTAATGTTGTAGTTTAATATAATTCAAGAATTCGTACTTTGAGTACTTATTCGCAAAACGAGTTGGACTCGCGCAAAATCAAATCGTTGTTTGAACATTGGATGGTCATTATTTATTAGTTGGATTAATATTTAATCGTTGTTTTAATTAAACAGTTGGACTATATTCAAACTATTTCATTTATAGTTGATTATATAATTGGATTATAGTAATCAATATATTTGAATTAACTAATTTCAATTAATAGTTAATTTTATAATTGGATTATAGTAATCAATATAATTGAATTTAACCAATTTAAATTATAGTTGATTACATAGTTGGACTATAGTAATCATTATAATCAATTGTACCTGAAATCGTTGATTAAATAGTTGGACTATTAGAATCAAGATAATTGAAAGATTAGTGTTTAAAACACAATCCTGGGTGAAAATGTTTTTAAACGGCTTTAATTTTCAAATTGGGAATAAAATTTCAGGATAGTCCTGGAAACTGAGAAGTTATTTTATTTGATAAAATAACATCTCGAGCCTAAGCCCGGAGTTGAGCAAATAGTAGAGCATGATCTTTGGAAGATTCATGTGATGATAACTTTAGTACTTAATCCGTTATGCTTGCCGCAAAGACTCATTAATTCTTAGTCAGAACTAAGGATTAGATCCTTAAAGTATGATATTGAGATTGAAGGATCTTCATAGATCTATCCTTAGATCTTAGAAGTACAAATTGCAATAGTAAACTCTTGGAGAGTTAATGGCTATACTCAATGAGACAAAGCCAGAGTTTGCAAATGGGCAAGAAGCGCAAGGCGCATCTTACTTCGACATTCCGGAAGGCCAAGGCTTGGCCAAAGGCTTCAGGGGTGTGGAAAAGGGGCAAAAGCAAAATCATTATAATCTTCTGGGAAGACAAAGGACATATCCCAGAATGTCTGCCTAAATTGTGACAAACGGGGACACGGAAGCGTGACTGCCGTATGGACAAGATAGACATGAAGGAATTGAAGACGGGCAAGGCTCTGACTTCAAATATTTTTGTCATAAACATGTTCGCTACTGGTTTCAAAATTGGATTTTGATACTAAATGTCATAAATATGTACTG
Source organism: Zanthoxylum bungeanum (assembly GCA_019454045.1). NCBI lineage: Eukaryota > Viridiplantae > Streptophyta > Magnoliopsida > Sapindales > Rutaceae > Zanthoxylum > Zanthoxylum bungeanum. The sequence goes on along the minus strand of SKCR01053632.1, from coordinate 13,686 downwards.
GTGTGCAGAATCTGCTGATTAGTAGGATACTGACTTCAGATGAGATTATTTGTGAATTGAAAACGGGACGAGAGTCGCTTGTTTTAACCGTAGAAACCTAAGTTTAGGAACTACCTTCGGGTGTGTAGGAAATTGTTACAATGTAACTAGTTTGACTAGAAACATTATCTCTATATCAGGGTTTAACCCATTACGGGTATACCTTTATATTCTAGAACACTAAAGTGTTTATTTTATAAAGATGATATTGAGATAAGCACATTAGATGTGAATAGCAATATTTATATTTTGAATATAAAAGAATCTCAAACATATAAAATGACAAACAAATAACTCAAACTGAATTAATCAGTTGAGACTTATATGTGGCATTGTTGTCTGAGACACAATTAACAAGACTCATATATCCACACTTTCGAAGAGTGGATACTAGGACGGATTTGATTCTATTCAAATGATGTCTACGAATGCAGTTTAATAGGCAAAGTGCCTATAACACCTTTTACTTGGTAAAAGTGCAAGTACCACTGATCTGTTAGCCCTCGTTCATAGTGACGTAAGTGGGCCCATATCTAGCTAGGCTAGAGGTGGATATGAATGTTTCGTGACCTTTACGGGTATGGCATCGCGTTATGGTTATGTGTTTCTTTTGAAACATAAATCGGAAACTTTTAGAGTTTCGACACGAAGTAGACAAACAGATCGGCTAAAGTATTAATCCATCACGATTAGACCATGATGAAAATACTTAAGCAATAAGTTTCTCATGTACTTGAAAGAGTATAGTATTCTTTCAATGAGGACTCCTCCCGGAACACATCAGTTTGACAGTGTATCCGAACGGAGAAACCAAATTTTGTTGGACATGATAAGGTTAATCATGAGTCGCTCTGAGCTACCATTTCCTTCAACGGATACGCATTTAACAGTGCAAAACTTATTTTGAATAAGGTTCCATAATAATCTGTTTGACAGACTTCATATTAGATATGAACAGGAAAGATTTGGGAATGCTAGGCATATGTTTGGATGATACCAAACTAGAACCCAAATCGGATAAAGTGCCTAATTTGTAGGTTATCTTAGGGAAACCAAAGTATAGTACTTATACATCTCACAAGAGAACAATGTAATTATTGCTCGCCATGTTGTTTTCCTAAGAGGAATACCTACATGCAGTGGTAAGTGGGAGGAAAGTAAAACTCCATGAAAATCGGAGTAATACTATTCCAGGCATTGATTCCTTAATGGAACATAAATAGTTCATCAAGGATGAAACTATACCAGTAATCTTCAAATACACAAGAACCGCGCAAGTCGGAGAGAGTCAGAAAACAACCTGGTAGGTATGGGTTTCTGATCTCACCTCGTAAAGATGTCAATCTTATTGAGAAATCGAACTGACTACGTATGAGGAAGTGATACAAGGTATCGAATCCCTATTATGGCAAACTGCCATGATATCCGAAATGGATTCCATGTATACCAACTAAGTTTGGATACTAGTTGTTGTACCGAAAGGCATTGTGCCTATTGGTACTATGTAAGTCTTCAAGGAAAACATACATGGAAGGCACATACCAAAGTACTAAGCTGGGCTTGTAGCGAAAAGGTATCGTTATCAACATTGTGTCGATTAGGATGAAACCTTTTACTCGTTGCCATTGTTAAATCCATTTGGATAAATTCTTGCTAATGCTGCATGTTTCATTTATAAAATATGGCAGCTGGATGCCAAAACCGCTTTCCTTAACGGAAACCTTTTGGAGGATGTTTATAACATCCTGACGGTTTTGTTGTACCAAAATGAGCAAACAAGGTTTGCAGTTAATTCGATCCATGGATGGATTGAAGCAAGCATAATGTTCTTGGAATTATCGTTCTGATGTAATCATAATGGTGTATGATTTAATTCAAAACGAAAATGATACTTGTGTATATAAGGAGGTCAGTGGGAGCGCACTGAAAGTGAATGTCCTAAGTAATGATGACATATCATTTCTTGGAAATGATATTCCCATAATATAATCGGTGAAAGCTTGGCTTTCATGAAAAATTCTCCGTAGAATTCTTGGGAGAAACAACCTTTATTCTAGGAATAAAAATCTACCTGGGATAGATTTAAAGTTGTTGGCATTCTCCGAGAACTCGTACATTGAAATAAATGTATGCGACCTGGTGTCTCATATGCTTTGAGCATATGGAGTCACAATCGGGCCAATCCAAGTGATAGTCACTGGATTGATGTTAAGAACATCCTTTAGTATCTTAGATGAACTAAGGATGCTTTCTTATACTGTGGAGAATGAGAACTTGAAGTGACTGGGTTCACTACTGCAAGTTTCCTAACCGATTATAATGACTATAAGTCGCAATAAAGGTACTATACAGTTTGAATAACAGAACAGTGAGCTGGAAATCTTCCAAGCAAGATACTGTTGCCAAATAAACAACAAAAGCGGAGTATTGTTGCAGCTGAGGCAGCAATTGAAGCCTTTTGGATTGATAATAATACTAATCAGATTAGGAGTAGTTCTGTTAGCAACTGAGCTAGGCTACAACACAGGCTAAAGAATTAATGGTCTCATCAACGATCCAGATATATACTTCAATTATACATCTGATTCGTTCGGATCATACATCGTGGCGATGTGATGATCGAATAAATCGCATAAGATGATAACACTGCAAATCCGCTGACGAAAACTGTTTCTCAGAAGAAGTTTGAGCGAACCGTACATAGTTCGGGTGTAGGACACTTGAGTGATTGGCTATAGGCCAAGTGGGAGATTGTTGGACAATTATGGCCCAAAACATCACTATTTGTACAGATCATGGTGATGTTGTACAAATTAACTATGTGACAAAGGAAATTGCCCTTTTATCATTTGTAATTAGATTACCAAGATGTATAAATGATAGAAGGTCCTTATGATTAGTTCCAGATTGAGATGATATGAGACAATATCAATCCACAAAGGTTTAATCATTAAATATCCCTAGTCGAAGTATTAACGAGATTGGACATCGATAATGCGTAAAAGACTAGTATTACACTTGTGCGCGTTGTGGGAGCATAAAGACATAGTTCTCATATATTTGGGTATATGATACTCAAGCAAGTGTAATAGGAGGTTGTGTTTACCGATGGTACGGAAACAACTTCGTTCTGGATAGACCCCTCGGAATTCCATTGGTAGTATGACTATGTGTCTATGGAATTCCGAATCAGGGTAGGTGTATTTGGTCTTAACCTGAGACTTGCACCGCTAATACTTGCGACAATCAATATACTTTGGTTTGGTCGTCCAGGGCTTTAACAGGTTCTGTGTACGCCTCTTCTGGGTATATTGAGAATCGTAGTGTATTGTGTGTGTGATGTCAAGACGGAAGTATCACTCCAGTCATAATGGAGATGATGATCACGTAGGATACGAAACTGGTGCTCTTATGTACTGCAGTCATCGGGATAATATGACTAGGTCATGATTATCCGATTATAGAGACTAGTTGCCAGAGATCCGATATGTGCTTTGTACGGGGCAGACACAATTCCAGCCCCATGCCTTGACGTGACATCGATACTGGATCGAAATACGCAATACTACGTATACTACACCTGATATAGATCACATATTCCAGTAAGAATATTTCTGGAGAATTGGGTAGGAACGGTGCTTTGCTAGAAGCCAACAATGTCTTGTAAATCGGTAAAAACGTAGTACTAGATACGTACGTGTTCGGATAGTCCGACGACCGGATTTACTGCCAACATATCCGAGGATCTCATGGGTCGCTTCCCGAAGATTCAATAATGATGTATGACTCGCACTTTATTAATCTGAGATTAATTAGAAGAGACGAGAAAATTAATCTGGGATTAATTACGGAGATATTTTATCTGGGATAAAATATTATTTAAAGAGAGAGAACGATTAATTTGGAATTAATCAATAAAATAATATATTCGATATATTGTACGAAATTGGATTTCGACGCTGAATTGAAATTAGATTTTAATTCGGGCGAACGAGTTAATTAGAATTAATTCGCTAGCGACATGAATAGTAATTTTGCTAGGCAAAATTATTTAATTGAATTTGATTTAATTACTTGGCAACGGAAAATTCGTTAATTCGGAATTAGCGAACCCGAGCCCGGGATTGTTTTCGGGCGCACTCGCATTGCGAATTTAAGTGCGGCCCACAAGTCACATCAAGCGTCAAATCATTTGTCACTTTGAATGATGTGATGTTTAGTCACTTCGAGTGATGTGACAACTAGTCATTTGTGAGTGATTGATGGTAGTGGTTGTAGGCATAAATGCCTTGTACTCTTTGGAAAGTCAAAAATTGGTATTAGGTTTTGGAAATCTAATACAAAAATCACTTAACACATTTTCTCTCCTCTCTCCTCAAACTCTCTCGGCCAAAGGCCTTTTTCCTCTTCATTTTTCTGCTACTGCCGAGACTTGAAGAAGAAGCATAGGAAGATTTGCGGCAAATTTTCCAAGGTGCTAGCACACATTCGGGGTCTTGCGAAGGTAATAGAGAAACCAACTTGTGAGCATGGAATCACCATCAACCAAGCTTGGAGCTTGAAGGACCGAAAATGGAGCACAAAAACAGTGAAAGCCGTGAACTTCTAGGATTCCAAGCTTGATGAAGTTTTTGTTGTTCCTCGCATCGCCAAATCCGATCAATATAAGTATGATTTCGCCATTCTTCATTGTTGTATTCACACATGTTTCTTACTTGAAATAGACCTTGGGACTAACTAGAAACCCAACAGGCTTAGGCCCAAGAGGTCTCTCTATAGTGTAGAGCAACTTCTCAGATCCCAGGACAATCATGAGATTCATGTCCCAGTCTTGAAAGTTCATGCCATTAAAGACATTGTCGCAATGATAATATCTCTAATGCTCAACTTTCCTGTCATCTTAATTGCAATAGTCAAACTATTCAATTAACGATGTATAGGTACAATTAACTGTTACAAGAAAAATAATAAAATATTAGTCCAACTAATAAATATAATTGACGAAATAATTTGAAAGCGCGTAAAGACAAGTATTAGAAATTGTAAATTCAATACTGGCCTTCCACTATTTTTCGGCGAGCCTCTAACCCTCTGTTGAGTACTCGGGAAACCTAGTTTCCTGGTGGGCTAGGATCCTGTTAAATAACACACAACCTTGACTTTGGCCAAAAATTTGTATGATATTTAACTAGGTATATCTCTAATATCAATTGGATCTTATCCAATTCCTAGATCCGGTAGATGGACCTCCAAGTCCGAAACATATATACAATATATATGCCAATATATCCAATATATTTTCCTAACCTTTTCCTCCGAATCAACTAAGCCTTGGCTTTGGCTCAACAAGCTTAATGATTCCAGTTAAGCGAGACCCATTGACTTTGGAAAGCTTCATAATCGATGTCGATGGACAAGAAGTGATCTTGATTTTGGCCAGCAAATCACAACTTGGACAATACATACGATATGGAACAAAGCCTTCATGATTCAAACACATCCATGATGGACAAAGGTATTGACTTTGGCCAACAAACTAGTGCCAATCTTGGATCTTGAGAATGAATCACTCAATGGAAGGAAAACGTTTAATATTTTTTGAGGGTTTTTCGAGTAAATTGGCAACCAATTTATTATCTTTGATTAGGTCTCATCATACACCCTTAAGCATGCATTCTAAAAGCATAATAATGCGCGGTAAATAAATTAATAATGATATGCGGATGGATATCTCACAAATTGTTCCTAGAACAAATCACTCATTTTCCTTTCCCCGGCTAGCACTATCCTAACTTCTACCCAATTACATAATACAATTAAAGAAACCTCATTAACATTGAGGGAATTAGCTGAGAAGAGAATTACAAAGAATCGAGAGATAAGGCTGGACACGCAGGTCCAATTTAATAAATTCTAAATTTACAAAAATTCCAAAATTGCCATTTCCCTTCTAATATCCATCCGATAAACATTATTCATACAACACATCCATGTATTCACACAAAGCATGTTATTCAATCAATCTAATCCAATTAATTAATCTTTGAATAAAGTGATCATCCAATGTTCAAACAACAATTTGATTTGCGCGAGTCCAACTCGTTTTAGAATAAGTACTCAAAGTACGAATTCTTGAATTATATCGAACTACAATTTAAATCTAATTTAATTTGTATTCAATACTAATTCTATATTTAATTCCAAATTAAATAATTACACTTTTTAATGCGCCTTTACGTTATATTCTAAATCTAATCTTAATGGGTCTCAAAGCCCAATTAACATCCAATGTCCATTTAATTAAAGTCCAATGGGCTTTCTTAATTTCTTAAGGCATGGGTTTGGTCAATATGGGTCAAACCCAAATTCCAAGGCCCAAGTAAGGAATCACCCTATTTGCCAAGAAATCAATTTTGGCCCATTAGGCCCAATTAAATGTTTAAAGAACCATTTGTTATATTTGGACTTAATGGAATGGTTTAGGCCCAATTTGGATCCAATCCAATTGTCCTAAACCAACTTGGCCCAACCAAGCCCATTATGCCCAAATATAACATATTTACCCAATTCCAAATTAAGCCCAATTAATTAAATTCTAATTTTCCAAATTTCAAAATTTAATTAATTAAAGTGTATTGCACTAATTAATTATCTAAATTAATATTTCCAAAATACTCATTTAATCAATTAATCATGCATTAATATTTTCAACACATGTCCAACATTATTGAAACAAAATCAACTCATTTACATGCTAGGTTGGTCCGGCAATTAGGGATTTTTTTTATCCGATTTCGATTTCAATCCGATTAAATCACAAATCAATATATCCCAAGTCTTTAAACTCATCCAATGATTTAAAAAAAAAAATCACCATGACCTAGGGTTTAAGTACCATTCGGCCAACATAGTATATTTGGGGAAACTTAATCCAATTAATTATTCCTAAAATTGATCATGCATAACTCTAAGTTATCAACATACAAGCATACTTAAACAAACAATTTGATTAAAACATGCTCAAATCAAAATTACCCAAATTTTAGTATATAAACCCTAATGAAATTTCATGCTCAAATAGGCTCCATGATACCATTGTTGGGTTTCTAAGGTCATCCCAAGATCAATTTAAGCATAAAATCATGTGAATGCAAGAAGAAGTATAGCGGAAATATACTTCTTCTTTTACCAAGCTCAAATAGGCTCCATGAAATCATGCTCAAATTTCATGCTCAAGGGGTATAGACAAAGGCTCTCGTTGGCGAAGGATTTTCCACAACTAGGTCTCCCCACTCAAGGGTTCAAGCGACCAAGTGAGCTCACCTTTTTTTATACCTTACGGTACGTGCCAACGGGTTATGATACGTGAGTCACTGTCAAATGGATTTCCTATTGAAGATTCCCCAGAGGGAGGGTGGAGCGAACTATCTTAAATACCCAAACCTCTTAGGCTCTTATCGCCTTGGTGACAGGAATAAACAACAAGTCCTCCAAATTATTCCATCACAGTAAGCTCCGAGTAATGATTATCTAGGTGCCTTCACAGCTTTTCCTTAAAAATGTAGTGAATGAAGGAAGACACCAAACCATTACCAAGCTCTAATAATGCCTTTGATTAAACCCCTTCAACCCATGGTAGACACGGTTAACTAAAACAAAAATCACAATTATTACAAGACATTATTTCGGGGCCGATTCTCTATCCCCAGTGGAGTCGCCAGACTGTAGGACACAGAAATCGGCGACGCTGTTCTAGGCTCACGGCCTAGTCGGGAGTACGGAGTAGCCCACGGGGGACTAAACCAGAGAATAATGGAGTCGCCACCCAGTGTGAACTGGGACAAAGATTTAAGGCCGCACTCACCCCTCGCAAGGGAAGACCTCAAACAGTTGGGTTCGGAATGGTCCCTTACTTATGCCACTTGTAATGAACGGATTTGTGCAATAATTTAACCAAGTCTACGGAACATATATTCCCAAGAGTATTCTAGATCTAATTCGCATTCATAAAAATAAATCCTATATCTAAGTTTGCATGCTTTAAAAGTAAGTCATCATAACGGCAACACAGGATAACACACAATAATCTCATGAGCATATTGAATTATCAAACACGAAAAAAATAAATAACGACCTAAACATAAATGTAAATTAAATTCCTAATACGAAAGGAAATAACTAAATCATGCATAAAGAAATAATGTACTAACGACTAAATCATGCTTAAAATAAATAACATACTAACAACTAAATCATGCTCAAACATAAGGTTGGATGAAACGAAATATGTGTGTCTCTCAAGCGGTACGTGGAATTATATCCCGAGTGTAGACCGCACTACCGTCCATTCGGATTCGGCTACGAAATTTACGTCCGGGTTTCCGTCCGATATACCGCAAGAGAGAACACATATTCCATTCATCCGAAGGTCATATCATACACCAATCAACAATACTCATGCGAAGTAAAATAAGAAGATAAATAAAAAATAAAGGAGAATAAATAAAAAGGGTGCCCTCAGGTCTAACCTCTTTAGTCGTCTCTTAGAAGTGCGTTATGCGGTCGCCGGAAGGGTTGATGCTCCGCAACTTTTCCAATTTACTGGTTCGTTGTTTTCCTTCATTTCCTCACTGTTTTGGGCTACTGTTTGTCGTATTTTCTGGTCTTTATTTTTGGTTACTATTTGCGGTATTCGGGGCTGTTTTGGGGATGTTTTGTGAGGTTTTCGGACTGTTTTTGTTGCAGTTTTTGGTGTTCCGGTTGTGCAATTTTTTGGGATTGTTTTGGGGTATTTTAGGGGGGGCTGTGTGGAGCTGTTATTTGCATGAATTGAAGCAGTTGGTGGAGGGTTCTTGTGCGTGAGTTGAAGCAGTTTGTGGGGGGTTTATTTTCGTGAGTGGATGGGTGAATTGAAGGTGCTTTAACGTGAGTGGAGGGCTGAATGGGTAATGGGCGTGAGTGGAGGGCTGAATTGAAGGTGCTTTAGCGTGAGTGGAGGGCTGAATGGGTAATGGGCATGAGTGGGGCTGTTGAATGAGGCTTTTGGTGCATGAAGTTGGGACTCGTGAGCGGTTATTAGTTTAGGGTTTATATGACTATGAGAGGAGCGTGAATTGCTTGCTGTGAGGGGCTGATGCATGAAGGGTTTTGGGGTGAATAGCTATGGGACTGTGCTAAAGGCAGTGAGTGGTTTGTGACGTGAATGGAGGCTTGCTGTGAGGGGCTGATGCATGAATGCTAGGGAAGAGAGGAGGGGCGTGAATGAGCTAGGTTGTTTTCTTTGTGTTTTCGTGAGGATGAGCTAGGGCCTCTAAAGTTTTGTTTAGGCTTCTTTTTATAGGCAAGGGTTGGGGTTACCTTATGTGAATAGGGAAAGAATATTGTGTAATTATGGGGGGATATTGTAATTTGTGTGTCATAAGGAAATGATCTATTCAATTTAGGAAGGTATTTGATTTAATTTGATTGATTTGATTTAGTTTAGGAATGTGATTTAATTTAATTAGGAAGGTGATTTATGAGATTTGGTTTGATTCTTTTAATTTGGGAAGGTGATTTGATTTGATTCTTTTAATTTGGGAAGGTGATTTATTAGGATTTCAACATGTGTTTAATGTGTGGATTTATTATTTTGGAGGGATTATGGGCGTGAATTAGAGGCTTTGGGCGTGGGTTTGGTTCTTTTTGGTGGGCTTGGTGTGTGTTGCGGGGGTTTTGGGATAAGGATGTGTGGCTTGCGGGGGTTTTGGGTCAAGGTGTGTTTTAAAACAGAGGTCCAACGAGCGAACCCACAGCTAAGCAAACAAATTTAGTCCAACAAGATATGGATTTCTGACTTTTTCCTTCCGACGTCCGTTTCCCGCGACTTCCACAACTTAAAGAGGTAGTGTCTCCATATGAGACTCATCATCAGGACTTATATGTAAAAATACAGTGCCTACAATACCAAAATCTAATAATTGGTAAAAGTCCATCACCTTATCTACTTGAGTGTAAAACAAGTTTCCATCAATTCCTACACTAACGTCCATCACCATAAAGGTAAATGATTGACTAGTGATGTGACTTGATGTGACTTGTGGGTCCCACTTGAATTCAAAATCTGAGTGGGCCCGCAAACACTCCCGGGCTCGGGTTCCTTAATTCTGAATTAACGAATTTTCCATTGCGACGTAATTAAATCAAATTTAATTAAATAATTATGCCTAGCAAAATTACTATTCACGTCGCTCGCGAATTAATTCTAAATTAATTCGTTTGCCTGAATTTAAATCTAATTTTAATTCCGTTATGAAATCTAATTTCATTTAATATATTGAATATATTATTTTATCGATTAATTCCAAATTAATCGATCTCTCTCTTCAAATAGTATTTTATCCCAGATAAAATCTCTCCGTAATTAATCATAGATTAATGATGTTCGAATCATACGTCATCGGTGAATCTTCGGGAAGCGACCCATGAGAACCCTGGATATGTTGGCAGTAAATCGGTCGTCGAACTATCCGAACACGTGAGTACCTTGTACTACGTTCTTACCGATTTACTAGACATGGTTGGCTTCTAGCAAAGCACCGTGCCTACCCAATTCTCCAGAAATATTCTTAAAGGAATATTTAATCTTTATCAGGGCAGTATACGTAGTTTGTGTATTACGATCCAGTATCGGATGTCACATGCAAGGCCTGAGGCTGGAATATTGTCTGCCCCGTACGAAGCATATATCGGATCACAAGCAACTAGTCTCTTTAATCAGATAATCATGACCTTGTCATATTATCCCAATGGTTGCAACACATTAGAGTACCAGTTCTGTATCCCTACGTGATCATCATCTCCATATAGCTGAAGTGATACTTTTGCCTTGACATCACACCCAATACACTACGATTCTCAATAAACCCAGAAGAGGCGTACACAGATCCTGTTAAAGTCTCGGACGACCAAAACTAAAGCGTATTGATTGTCGAAAGTACTAGAGATGTAAGTCTCAGGTTAGACCAAATACACCTACCCTGATGCCGATTCCCATAGACACATAGTCATACTACCAATGGGATTCTGCGGGGTCTATCCAGAGCGAAGCTGTTTCCGTACCATCGGTAAACACAACCTCCTATCACACTTGCATAAGTATCCAATACTTAAATATATGAGAACTATGCTTGTACGCTTACATAACACGCACAAGTGCAATACTAGTCTATTCCGCATTATCGATGTCCAGTCTCGATAATACTACAACTATGGATATTTAATGATTAAACCTTTTTGGATTGATATTGTCTCATATCTAATAATCTGGAACTAATCCTAAGGACTTTTATCATTTATATATTCAAGTAATCAAATTACAAAATGATAAAATACAATTTCCATTGTCACATAGTTAATTTGTACAAAAACCACAATGTCTTTTACAAATAGTGACGCTATGGGTCATAATTATCCAACAACCATATGTAGTGACACCTCACAATATCAATTACAAACCTCGTTGTAACAATGTGACTATTGTGTTTCATCGGTTCTTTATCTAAACTAAACCTCATCACTAAACCTTAATTAGATTCGTTCCAAACTAAATTAGATCAAATATGTATATAAAATACAATAAGTGGTGCCATGAAATGGGTATATATTATGGAAAAAATGATTGCTTACATTTATGAATATATCATAAATATGATGCCGATTGGCGATCAAAGCACGAACCCAATAATTTTCCCACATGCTCTAGTGCCAATCAATGGTATTTATACACTTACCATTGTGAATCATATACTCATGGTCCTCAAAAACTCAGAGAGTAAGTCTGCTATATTACAATGAGTTTGACAAATAAACTCAAATGTCTCACTGGTAGCATCACTATACTATTTTTTTGGATAAGGTAAATATATTAACCAAAAGGAAAAACCAACAACAGCATAAGGGCATATCCCAGAGAGAGCAAGCTAAGGGAGGAATGCCCTCCAAGTTAAGAAACTAGAGCCAAACAAACAATCAGCAAAAAAATAAAGGAACTTAGAAATATTATCGGAAAAATACCAAGAATGATGAAGCCATCTATTATCATAAGATGGTTTCACTTTCTTTAATAAACTAGCACATGTCTACATAATAAATATAATATCACTCTGAATCACACTGGGAGGCCGAAGACGGTCACCATGAAGTCAAGTATTGCTCCCTCCACATTCACGGCAGTGAGACAAAAAATACGAAACCCTAACAACTCAACTCTCTTCTTCTCTCTTGGAACCTCTCGCCCATCTCTCTCTCAAAACCAACATCAAAAAACCCCTAGCTCTTGCCTCTCTCTCGGCCATTGAAGAAACCAAAGACAAAAAGACACAAAAAACCCATGCAGCCATGTCGTTAACATTATATGGTTGAAGTATGTTCATGAGATTGCCGTGTGTTATTGTATGTTGTCGTTATGATGAATACTTTCAAGCATGCAAACTTAGACATAGGATTTACTTGACGATTGTGAACTAGATCTAATTTACTCTTGAACATATATGTTGCGTAGATCGGTTAATTCATTGCACAAATCATATCATTACAAGTGGCATAAGTAAGGGACCATTCCAACCCAACGGTTTGAGGTCTTCCTTGCGAGGGTGGGTGAGTGCGGCCTTAAATCTTTTACCTAGTTCAGCCCCATGATGGCGACTCCATGTTATTTCTCTGGTTAGTTCCCCCTGCGGGCTATTCCGTACTCCCAACTAGGCAGCGAGCCTAGAACAACGTCGCTGATTTCTGTGTCCTACAGTCTGGCGGACTCCACTGGAGATAGAGAATTGGCCCGAAATAAGTCTTGTAGCGATTACGATTTGGCTTTAGTTAACCGTGTCTATAGTGGGTTGAAAGGGGTTATTCAAAGGCATGTTAAGGCTAGGTTATGGTGGTGTCTTCCCGCATTCACTACCTTTCTATAATGAAAAGCTGTGAAGGCACTAGATAATCATTACCCATAGCTCGTTGTGACAGACTAATTGGAGGACTTGTTGTTTACTCCTGTCACCAATGCGATAAGAGCCTAAAAGGCTTGGGTATTTAAGAGAGTTCGCTCTACCCTGTAGGAGTTTCTATAGGTCCCAAGATCAAAACTCAAGCATGAATCATAAGCAAATACAACGACGGAAGTGCGGAATACTTACATCGAGCGGTTGAGAGACGATTTGGCAACAAAAACGAACTGAAATTTTGCTCACTGCCCACTGCTCATGTGCGCCCACTGCAACAGTTTGTGCTTCTGTTTTGCTCCATTTTGATCAAGAAAAACGAGCTCCAAGCTTCATCAAAACGATCCTTGCTCATGGGTATACTTCCTTATCACCTTGGCATGATCCGAAGTGTGCTAGCACTCTTGTTTTGCCACAAAACACACTTGCTCCCTCCATTTCCTTTTGTTCTGTTCGGCAGTTCACTGCCCCTTGAAACCAGAAATGGCGTGAGAGAAGAGAGGAGAAGAAGAGGAGAGAGTTTGCCTTTTCAATTACTTGTTCTTTTTTTCAAAAAAAAACGTGAGAGAGTAAAATGAAAAGCAAAAATGAAATGATATCAAATACCAAATGAATTTTTTAACAAAAAACCTTCAAAAACCGTGAAAGGTTTTTCCCTCCAAAGAAAATT
>SKCR01053631.1:0-29923 GCA_019454045.1 Zanthoxylum bungeanum | reverse complement strand
TCATACGATATGTGTAATATATGTCTACAACTTGACTTGATATGAGTCCATGAGGATGTCCCCGGTCGACTGAACCAGATGAAGGTTTCAGGATATAAGTCATACGACATGTGTAGACCATGTCTACGACTTGACTCGACATGAGTCCATGGGGGATGTCCCCGGTCGACTGAACCAGATGAAGGTTTCAGGATATAAGTCATACGACATGTGTAATATATGTCTACAACTTGACTGGATATGAGTCCATGAGGGATGTCCCCGGTCGACTGAACCAGATGAAGGTTTCAGGATATAAGTCATACGACATGTGTAATATATGTCTACAACTTGACTCGACATGAGTCCATGGGGGATGTCCCCGGTCGACTGAACCAGATGAAGGTTTCAGGATATAAGTCATATGACATGTGTAGTATATGTCCACAACTTGACTCGATATAAGTCCATGGGGGATGTCCCCGGTCGACTGAACCAGATGAAGGTTTCAGGATATAAGTCATACGACATGTGTAGTCCATGTCTACAACTTGACTCGATATGAGTCCATGGGGATGTCCTCGGTTGACTGAACCAGATGAAGGTTTCAGGATATAAGTCATACGACATGTGTAAACCACGTCTACGACTTGACTCGACATGAGTCCATGGGGGATGTCCCCGGTCGACTGAACCAGATGAAGGTTTCAGGATATAAGTCATACGACATGTGTAGACTATCTACGACTTGACTCGACATGAGTCCATGGGGGATGTCCCCGGTCGAATGAACCAGATGACGGTCAGTATAATCTCCATACTACTGGTTACCAGATGTGATGGGGGGTTTAAGCAAGTTTTCATTCACGATGAAGGTCCAAGAAAGTCTACACACTCCTGAAGAAAGTACATGGGAATCTAAACACTCCATTATACTTGATGAAGGTACATGGAAAAGCCTACACACTCTAGTCATGATGAAGATTCATGAAGGTCTTCATTCTTTATCCTACAAGATCTAAACACGGGTCAATGAGGGTCTTTACTCTACTAGACCTGATGAAGGTATACGATGGTATTTCTTTCTCATACTACAAGACCTGATGATGGTCCATGAGACTACTGTCGAATGGGCTATCAAATGGACCTGACGATGGTCCAAGATGGTCATCAGTCACTATACTAGACCTGAAGAAGGTCTACGATATTATAATGGAATGAACATGATGAAAAACCATCAAGGTCACCACTATACTCTACGAGACCACTGTAGAATGGAATTTTCGAATGGACCTGATGAAGGTCCAAGGAGGTCGTCACTCACTCTCCTAGGCCTGATGAAGGTCCATGAGACTACGGTTGAATGGACCTGTCGTATGGACTTGATGAATGTCTATCAAGGTCATTTCTTACTATACTAGACCTAAAGAAGGCCTGGGATACTACAATGGGATGAGCTTGGTGAAGGTCATCACTCTTCACTCTTCTACGATGCTACAGTCGAATGGACTTGACTAAGGGACTATATGAAAGTCCAAGGTCATCATTCCTGACTCTATTAGACCTAAGAAAGGTCAAAGAGGGTTTCACTCCTCATACTACGATACCTGCTAAATATCAATGAGGGTCTTTATTCCTCATACTACCATCCTTACTCTACAAGACCCGACAATGGTCAGTGAGGGTCTAAGGTCGAATAGACCTCACGGAGGTCCCAAATAATTTTCACTCTACCTACTAGATGAAATTTGGTCGATTGATCCTGATGCAGGTTCTAATGATCTTTCATTCTAGGCATGATAAAATATTCCTTATGTAGTCTAGAATTGGTAATATTAATTCAACATAGTATGGAAAAGATGACTAACCTTTCATGTCGTCTGAGGAAGAGATGGTAATTTTATTTATATACCGTGGGTCGATGGCCATCCACCTTGCCTTTGTGCCCAGCCTTTATTTGTGTCCTACTGTGTGGCACATTCGTCTAATGTCTGGCTTGTATATTGGTCTCATCGAGTGGCACGTTCATATACTGCCAAGCCTTCACATTGTTTTCGTCGAGTGGAACATCCATACATTGCCAATCCTTCACACTGTCTCAACGAGTGACACGTCCATACACTGCCAATCCTTCGAGTGTATTTCACCAAAATGCTTGCACTGACGAGCACCGAAGTGGAGCCGGTGGCCACTTCAATTTTCCTTTTCTCATAAGCCTAACAGAATCTTCACCAATTACTCTAACGCCGTTATCTTGAGCCGGATTCATCGAAATCTTATCCGGTCTGTGAATTATAATACAAAAGCACTTAGTCTTCAGACAAAAACCATATTGTTCGCCAATCTTTACTGTAATTCACCATACTTGTACAAAATCCCTGACATTTTATTTTTATTTTAAAAAGGTTACAAGTATATTCCAAAAGGTGTTTTTAGTACAAACGTACAAGGGGCATCTCCCAGGAAAGTGCTAAAAGCACAACAAGGAACCAAAGTTCAAAAACCCGAATACATGGCCCAAGATATTAACTACAAAGAGCATATAAAAATCCAAAGCCCATAATGTCAAAACATCGGCAGAACCCAACATAACAAGCCATGCACACTGGCAGAACAAAACCAGCCCATTCATACATGGAGTGAAATTGCCCAACCACGTGCGACTATAAGGTTGAAACCCCATTCGCGCCAGCCCATTTCGTTGTCACAGCAGGCCATAGATTCCAGCCCATGCGCCAGTGCACTTCAATCACGATCAAGAAGCAAGCCAGCCGCCAATATGCAGTCCAGTAAGGCCTAAAAACCTCAGTATGAAACCGGCCCAATTGTCTAAGTCACTACCAGCCCACACTAACTTGAGCAACAACCCACGCTTAAAACAAACCCTGCACTTATTTACCTGGATCACGCACACACTCCACGTTCTCACGTGCTCATAATGTGCTTATAACGTCAATCAGGCAAGAAAAACACAGCCCACGTGCTTCATAGCGTCCAGTCTTCGGAAGCCAGCCCACACGCATGCCAACCGAAACAAGCCCAAAGGCAATATGCAGTTATTTGTGGGCCTACATTGAAAGTAGCCCACGTAACACACAAGGGAGCCACATTGAAACTGCGGCAAGCCCAAGATGGCCCAAGAAGTTACCCACTAGCAGGTTCCAACCAGAGGCACCAACACTTCAATGGTCTTAACAAAAATAAGCCCAGCAAACAAGTTAAGCCTGAAGACCTCTCATGAGTCCCACATCACTTGGGAACCAGGAGTGATTTTTAATGGAACCACCCACAAGCTTTATAATATACTCATCCAAACCGCAAATCCCAACATCCAAAAAGATATATCTTCCCGAAGAACCAAACACAATTTCTAGCCTTCATACGACAGACAAACATATTTGTCGAGATTTTTCCTTACAAAATCCCTGACACGCTGGTACTCACTCCTATGCCATTTTTGTTGTAACTAGATTCAGTCTCTGACTCGACGACGACGCTAGCAGTTGATTATTTATCAAAGTCAGTGTCGGCGGAGGATACCCGAGCCGACTAACTTGGTTTATGCATATCGTGTAGTGAGTCAATTGTTTAGTAAAAGTCCAGTGTTGAGCTTCTTTCCTTCATAGGTCTTTCTTGTTCAGCCTACAGTCTTGCTCATGGTAGGCTGGCTTTATGCATTTGTGGGTTATTGGCGTTTGGAGTGGGGCAATTATTCACTGTATGTAGTTTTTTTTTGAATGGGAAGTGAGCTTCCATTTGGCTTGTGGTGGACCCCTTCCTGCAAGCTCCTCCACGTGGCCGGTGCATTGATTGTAATACTTTGATGAAGTTCAGTCTACATCACGTGGATAGCTTTGTAAGTAGGCTCAAATTTACCTAAGCGTGTATGTCGAGTAGGTCATTTAATTTTGTTATTTAGCATGAGGACTTTATTCTTCAAATTTTGCTTGCTTACAGGATGCGTTTTTGCATACGAATTCAATTGTGTGAATGTAGTTTTGGCGAGTGATCCGCCTGCTGGGATGATAACCTGATTTTTTGAGCTTGTCTATAGTTTTTGGCTTGTTCTGGGCTTAAGGTTATTTTTGACGATTGTTGATTATCCATTGGCTGTGACATAGTATGGGTTATTTTTGGATTGTTGTTTTTATAAGTGGGCTGAAGTGGGCTTGCTTGATTTTTGAAAAACAAAATAATATCAACTGATCATAAAGTATCATCACAAAATATTGAAGAATATTCACACGACAAGCTAGTGCAGTATGTATGGCTTGGAGGAAGCCAAACAGTCACTGGTAATCTGGAACAAGTGCATATGATTCTAGAAGGTGAACAATCACTATGCGTGGCTTAATTATAATGATGTAAATGTGTATGATACGGCTGGTGAAATTTTTTCATACCATTGATCAATTTAACTTTGCAAACGGCGCACTGGATCATGGTGTATGATGAACCGGTTCAATGCAGGTTTTGGGCTTCCAATTAAAATATTGTGGGCGAGAATGAGAGCTTCGAATCATCCTTAAGCGGGAGCCTGAGGCGCCAAATTGAGAGTAATATAAAAGAAAGCTTTCGTGGCTCATTTGTCTCATGCCAAATCTTCATTTGGAGCATCCTCTGTAAGCCGAGTCTATCGTGTCGAATGGAAATTCGGCCAATGGCTAACCCTTCCTTTATATCGTGTCGACTGGAACCTTAGCCTCTAGCTAGGATTTTTTCCTTGTCGTATGGAGTGGAACCTCAGCCATCTAGCTAGGATTTTTTCCTTGTCGTATGGAGTGGAACCTCAGACTCTAGCTATGACTTCTTCCTTGTCGTATGGAGTGGAACCTCAGCCATCTAGCTAGGATTTTTTCCTTGTCGTATGGAGTGGAACCTCAGCCATCTAGCTAGGATTTTTTCCTTCTTACGTCGAACGAGTTCATAGACAAGTGTCATGCCTCATATGTGGAGTGTCGATTGTGATTTTTAGTAAGTGACAAGCTGGAAAAGTTGATTGGGAAGTTGAAGAGATTTGTTCCAATGGCTTCTGGAGGGTTGTTTTGGAGCTTCGTGTGTCTTGATTCCCTTCTTCCGAGGTGCATAATCATTCTTGGAGTATTGCCAGCTGTGTGGCCACATGATCTGATGTTTGCTCACTGCTAGAAGCCATGGTTGGCTGTGTTTTAAGAACCGTAGACTGAGAGATCTTTGCCTGCTATAAATCGCTAAGGCCCCACGGTGGGTGCCAAATTATGGCCGCTCGATTTCTTCTGAGGTCCACAATCGAGAATTTGTAGGTGGGGGCATTAGCGATCCTGCAAAACAAAAGTAGAGTGAGCGGGAGTAGATTACCCACCGGTATGGTGGGTGCCGGGGGCACTCCGACGCTCAAGTCAGTAATGAAAGTGAGCTATTAATACCGTAGAAGGAGGAGCAGGGTCAGAGATTACCTTGATTCCTGTCAGCTACCGTGGCGGCTGTAGGTAGGGGATTTATAGAGAGAACATTATTTGAGCTATGAGTAGAAGAACTCGAATCCCCCTTCTCTTATGGACTTTGGTTCCTCTTATAGGCGATTCGAGGTGGGACTCATGGATGTCTTAATTGTCTTACGTTTTGGGTGTTTGTAACAGTCGAGTCATGAAGAGGCAGTTATGGGCAGTCATGATGGGCAGTTATGGGTCTGGACGTTTCATGGGTTGGCATTTAAAGTTCAGGTATCGGTCTTTGGGCACGGTGTTTCTCCGAGCATGGGCCTGCTCAATGTCTTTGGGTTCGGTTAGGGGATTTCGGGGGTGCATTTAGCAGTGGACCTAAGGCGAAAATTCGAAATTACCCTTGGGCCAAATTTGGCCCGTACAGCCATTAATATATGTATTTGTTATTTAATGTAAATAAAAATACATATATAATAATAATTATTATATTAATTAATTATTTAAATATTTAAATGTTAAATATTTGAATAATTAAATGATATATAAATTATATACTTTTTCATAATTGTTATGAAAAATGTTTGATTATTATTTGTTACAAATGGCATGATTTTATTAAGCTTTAAGTGTACAAATTTGATTTGTCAAATTAAAGCTTATTATATTTAATTAGATTAAATTATAAAATTGACCATAATACCCCTCCAAAGTCGGCAAGCCTTGTTTATATTAGAAAATTTTGTTTTCTTTTTCATAAAAAAGCTCCCATGGCCGATTCTTCCTCTTCCAAAAGGCTCTCAAGTATTGTTTGATGATTCAAGATGAAAATCAAGAAAATCAAGAAAAAAAGCTTAAGGAATTAGGAGAATTAAAGGTAATTCTATATATCCTAAGCTTATAAAGCATGTTTCTTGTTTCTTGATGATCTAGTAAGATTCTAGGATTTCTTCTTTTCTTAAGAATTTGGGGTTTTTTTTATTTGGAGGACGTAATTGAAGGCTTGGTGCATGTGTGAAGTTGTATTGAATGATATTAGTGTAATATTGATTCAATTTGATCATTTGATGATATGTTGCCATTCTAGAGTGTTATAACCACTCTTGTAATGCCTAGAATTCTTCTTGGGTGCTTCATTGGTGGTGGCTTGGATTGGTGTTAGTATTAATATGATTAATATTGAAAAAGTTGGATTAAAGCATGATTTTTTTTTTTTACAAAATCAGATTTGGAAAAATTGGGTTTATTGTTATTAAAATGATGTCATATAAATGTATTGGATGTATTTTGGGTGTTGGAACAATTTCCGGAAATTATTTCGGAGTTGAAATAAGTGAAAACGGTGAAAAACGGCGTTACCGGGTGACTTTTGAGCCAACCGGGTGATGGCTGTCCAAACAGTGAATTTATCACTGTTCGGGCAGCCCATGAACTGCACAAGTACTATTGGGGCTGACCTGAGCAGCCCCCATGTGTATTGGGCAGTCGGTTCAGTCAAACCGCGTTTTATGCCATTTTGCGGAAAAATATTTTCGTAAAAATTTCGCGATATTTCTTAACTATTTATGTCGTTATTTGATATCGAATAAATATGTTTAGGTGAAATATGAATGAATTATTCATATTGGATATTGAATAATTTATTCGATAATTTTAAAAGGCTTTAAAATTACGATTTCACCCGAACCGCGCGCTTCTGCTGCGCCCGCGCCAAAACCCCAACAATTCAAGTTGCATTGGAAAGAAACTCAATTATCTACAATTTTTTGTTTGCATCAAATACTAAATCAAATTCCTTTTTAGTCAAAATCAAGCTTGAAATTGATGGTTCTGCACAATCAGCAGTGCACGCGATGCAAAATGTTGTAGCGCGCCACAAGCTAGTTAAAATCATTCCAGTGACTTGAAAAAGGTTTGTGGCGCGGCAGTAATGCTATAAGTGCAAAATTGAATAGGAAACTTGATTTTTATAATATATAAATAATGGGAATGCATATGGTTACTTCATATATATTTTTGGGGAGGAAAATAAGTTTTTTTCGAGGCCAAAACACTTTCTAAACATATCAATCATTCAAGAATAATCAAAAATAAGAATATCAAATAAGGATTAAGTATAGAAGATTGAAGAACCTGAAGATTTAAGATTGACAACCTTAATGATTTATTTTCTTTATCCATTATTTATTTATTATATTAAATACCATGATGATTTTATTTATCTTCTTCATCATGAATTAGATCTTATTCTAGGATTACAATAGGATTCAATATGGATTTTTGTTAATTGAATCTTTTTACGATTGATTTGTGACCTTTTATGTGGATTATTTATCATTATCTATGTTTAATGTTTTCTATTACTTGATCATTAATAGGATAGTTGTGGTAAACCCTAATGAACTTGGAAAAATGAATTTTGGTTTAGTCTTGGGAATTGATAATGCATGATCGTATTCATAAAATCAATTCTCGTGCAGGATATGAATATACCTTCATGGTATATGCAGCCATAATTAGAACCAGATCGTAATGAGTTTGGCTTAAATTAATTATCATAACAATACAGGTAATTGAAGTGAGTTGAGTGTTTTTACTTGACCATATCTTCGTATTCTAAGTTAATAATTCATCGTAGTTGATCAGTTATAAAAATATGATATTGATTTAAGGGAATATTTTGATTCACTTAGTTAGTAATTCTTCTTCCTTTATATTCTTCTTCCTAAGTTCTTATTATCTTGTTACTTTCGCTGTATTTAAATTTACTTGTCTTTTACTTTAATTCACTTAGTTAGTAATTCTTCTTCCTTTATATTAGCTAGTCTAAATAAGGTTAGTGTTTATTAAACTTTGGTATTTGACATTAATAATAATTTCTTATGGGATCAATATTTTTATACTACTTGTGCGATACGTGCTATACAAAATCAAGATCAATACACATACACTACAAGAATTATGGCTTTTAGAGTCCAAAACTTTAGCGTCGACATAATATTCGACGCCAAAACTAAAAATTAAATTTCTCGGAAAAATAACCCTAAATTTTTTATAAACCGCCTATTTTTTGGAGTCGAATTAGTCGACGTTAAAATGAAATTAATTCGACGCTAAATGTACCTTTAGCGTCGAAAATTAATTCGACGCTAAATGTCGTTTAAATCCCTAAAACCAGTGACCTCTTCTTCTCGGCTCAAACGAGCAAAATTCTCCCTCTCACTCTCTTCTTCCAAATTCTCGGCTCCAACAGTCTACTGCAACGAATTTCCAGGTAAGTCTCACTTGTTGATTTTAATTTGATGATGATGATGATGATGGTTGGAACCGAATGATGATGAATTTTGATGACCTAATGATTGTTGATATTGATGATGAATTTGCATGATGATGATGATTGTTGATGTATGATGATGATGATGATGAATTTGTATGATGATGATGATTGTTCATAGAGTGGAATCATTGATGATGATTGTTGATGAATGATGAATGATGAAGATTGACGCTAATGAATGATGAATGATGAATGTATCCCATTGATGCTAATGAAGTTCTGCCCAGAACAGCATGTGTCGTCGATTCTGAATGAATATATGTAACGATATGAATTGTATGTGTGAATGAAAATGTATAAGTATATAATATGTATTTGTATATACATATGATGTTAAGAGACGTATAGGTTGGATATGTTTGTTTGTATGTGAGTGTTTGAGTCGTGTTTTGGAATGTTTGTTATGGTTATGCGTGTGCATGAGAAGTCGTGTGATGAGTTTGGTGTGTCGTGATATGTATGTATTGTTTGATTGTGTGCCTTGTGATGTATTGGTTGTTAAATGTGCATCGTGGTTGGTTGTATGATGATTGTGTGTGTGACTGTGTGTATGTACGTGTATGATGGAACTCGTAGATTATATGGATAATGAATGCATATGTGAAATGAATAAATGAATGAATGAATTTGAAAACGAATGTGAGCATTCGATGTTATAAGCGCTTTTGTTAAGTTGTATTGACATGTATGGATATGTATATTAACTTTGGAATTATTTTTGGCATGAATGTAAAAGAAGTGTGCTACGATATGCGTACTGCCTGCATGTGGCTTGCTCTTATTCTTTCTTTATGGCATTTAGTTCGAAATATTTATAGTCAAACTTGGTTTTAGCAATTTGATGACGCTAATGCGATGGGTTTTTGCAGATGACACCGGGCAATCGCAAACGGGCTAACGCGACTCCATCTACATCAGCAAGGGCAACTGGCCCTGGTGATTCATCTGCTAGCACAGGTGAGTCCATTACAGTGAAGGGTCGAGGACGCACCCGTGGCCTGGGGTTGGCTAAGTATGTTAAGGCTCACGGCCGTATCCGGATAGAGATATCAGATGATGGACACACTCAAGTCGGACAACATAATTCAGCGTTTAATACAGCCATAGGAGCTACAGCTTGATATGAAGCTCCCCAAAACTACGTATCTTGGAGAAAGATACCGTGTGAAAGGAAAATGAACCAGCTATTCCCTTCGCTACTTGTAAGTTTTCGATATTGTTTGTTATTTAACATTTTTATTTTATACTTATTTTTACTCGAATTTTCATGTAGGAATGGTTCGACTTCGATCTGACCAAAGTGAATGTCCAACAATATATTGACTACCACATGGGGAAAAGTTATAAAGATTATAGAACAAAAGTCCTGAAACCAATATTCGACGAACATGGACCTTCAAATGCTCCACAACACAAGCCTGATTTTATAGAGGAACAATATTGGACATTCTTATGTGAGCTTTGGTCTAGCAAAAAACACAAGGTAAATTTTGAAATAAACGGAAATTTATAATTGTCTTTGTTTTCGGTACTTACAGTGTTGGTAAATGCAGGATAAATGTCACACAAATGCGGAAAATCGAAGTCACTTGCGTTTTAACCACCGTGGAGGTTCGAAGCCATTTATCCAACATCGTGCCGAACATTCTGAGGTAAATATATCATAACGTAAAATTTAACAGTTAATTGTTTTTACTAATCTGGAATAATATTGAATTTATTTTCTGTTTATAACAGAGTAGCACATGTGAGGTGCAATCATTTCCAGATTTTTCCGTGTGACGCATTACAATGAGAGGAACAAATGGAGAAGCCGAACGCTGCTATGTATGTTTCAGTTTTTAAAATAAAATAATTAATATTATATATGTTAATTTTTTTTCTCAAATTCTAATATTAACTTATTTTTTGAAACAGAACGAAATGATGGAACTCCAACATCAAACTCAGGAGACAGGGTCCGACCCCATACCAGATGAGCAGCTGTCGCAATTGGTTTTCAAGAATCAGACAGCTTACAACGTTGGCCTTGGCACTCGTAAAAAGCCAACGTCATCTACACACAATAGTGTTAATTCGGACAATGTCTCTCTTCGAGACGAGTTAGTCACCACCAAAGACGAGCTAGCCAGCACCCGAGACGAGCTGCAGCAGACTAAGGAGAAGCTACAACAGGTCACGGTGGACCACGAGAAGAAGATGATGGACCACGAGAAGAAGATGGAGCAGTTGGAACAGCAAATGCTGGCTTTCCGTCAGATGTTTGAGGCCTCAGTCAGTCAGGGTGCATCGGGCTCGAGCATCCCCCATCACAGTAGCAATTAATTTTATATTTGGTTTTGTATAAACATTTTGAACAAATAGATTTAATATAATATTTTTTTCTATAATAAATTTCAATATAATATTTATTATAATATTTCGTAATTCTGTTATTAATTACATTTTTTTTTCAACTAAATTAAATATTTTTGACCAAAAAAGAAGTAAATTAATAATTTTTTAAAAAATAAATTTTTGAACTATTAGCGACGAAATAATTCGACGCAAAAAGTCAACTTTTGGCGTCGAATATTTCGACGCTAATAGTAACAAGAAAATGGCCGCTGTAAGCGTACATATATTACTTTTTTAATATACTTTAGCGTCGACACGTTTCGACGCTAAATTTTTTACTTTGGCGACGAATTATTTCGTCGCCAAATATAACCTATAGCGTCGGAAAATTTACTTTAGCGTCGACATAAATTGGACGCAGAATATAGTTTTTTAGCGTCGCATTTAATCATTTCGACGCTAAAGGTGATTCTCGTCGACAGTTCAGCGTCCATTTTTTGCGTCTAATTACTTCGACGCTAATTGTCTTTTGCGTCGAAACTGTGACTTATGGCGTCGAAATAATTCGACGCTAAATGGTCTAATTTTTGTAGTGATAATATTTTGTTTGGTATTATTTCTTTATTAATTAAAAATATTTTTTAATTTATTTTTTTTTTAAAAAATTTTGATCGTATTTAGTTGTATTTTGAGTAGAGGTTAAGGGATTAAAAATTATGTAAAAACTCTTATTTTATTTTACAAAATTAAAATTTAAAAAATTGTACATCAAATTAATTTCCCACTTTTTAATAAAAGTTCTAATCGTACATCAAACTCTAATAATATAGTAATGATATGCACACATAAAAGTGCAAACTAAATTACACATAAATACTAAAGAATAATTATTATTGTTATATTAATGAAGATAATATTATGTGTATTTATCCTTTTTCCTATATAATAAAAATTCTACTTAAAGAAATTCTAATTTCTAAAATTATACCGAAGGGAAATCATCAAATATTTGATTACGTGAAGAAAATTTGGGTCAAGCGATTACTTCAATGGACAATGGACCTATTAAGAGACAATTATATTAATGAATATTGACTACAATTACGGATAGAATTTTTGTCTTTTACGTACATGTGCATTAAGATGGATGAAGCCAAATTTGTATCAATAAACAAATTTTAAAAACCACTGTTTTATATCAATGAATATAAAATCCTCGCGTGCCGACAAACAATCTGTGGGATTAAAATGAAATGAAATGAATAAAAAAAAAAAACGACTGCCAAAATAAAGACAGGACCAGGGAATCTTGATTTTGTCCCTTTTTTTCCCCTTGGGGATATAAGACACAAAACAAGAGTCAGCGATTAAGTAGATGCCAATGATAATGACTTGTTTCTGAGCATATATGGTTTTTAAATTTCAACTTGATAGCTAATCAACTGCATTAATGTGTGATTGAGAGCTCACTAGCTATCTGATTTTCGAAGTTGACGAGAGTACTGCAAGTGCAAGTCCATGGTGGTCTCAGGTTTCCCTTTGAGTACTATTTTCTTAGATTTCGATTTTATACCGAGTATAGGAAATGCGATATTGCAATGATTTTTTGGATACCCTCTCCTTAAAAAGTAATTTTTAAAGATGCAATCGTAACACAGATCCAATGAAACCTGATCCGACAATTTCGCTCCCAATACGAGAGTGAGTAATGGCAAACGTCTATTTTCAGAATTCATGACTAGAATAAGTCTCAATGGATGTAGTTTGATGGCAGATGGTTTAGAAGTTGGTTGCTAAGTCGTGAGTTCGAGTTCAATGGATGTAATTCTTGTAAGAGTCTGGGGTAATCAAGGGTTTTATATGTTCCTCTTAAGCTTGGATCAAATGATTTGACGACGAGATTTCAAACGTTTCAAAAAAAAAAATTATGAAGAAGCCCCCAACGTAAAATTAGCAAAGCTATTGAAATTAAGCGTAAGAAGAATGGCTACCATATTTTTGCAACTAACTGTTCCATTTAAAAAGAACATGGGAGAGGTCCAAAATACTCAATCATCACTGACATCTAAATCTAGATTCTCTATAGCTACACTAGAACTAGGCAAAAAAAAACTAATCGACTTGCTGGTTACAAGGCTGTTAAAACTGTACTTTTCACAGAATCACAAATGAGTGAATCTCTTAGTAAAGCCCTCCAATAGAATCTTCCTTTTTACCTACCATAAAAAAAAACACTGGTTATCTTCTACAGTGACTAAACAAAAAGAAATTATCTAGCCTTGTTAGACAGGACTATAACCTCAGGAGTATCATTGGAATTACCCCCAGCAAAGGCGCAGTGCAGATCCCTAGCAGAACCAGGACTCGAGTTGGCTACTTCACACCGTCAAGCCCATTCTGCTGACTGAAAGAATCAATGTTATGTACCGTTTGAGAGTTAGGTGAGTTTATAAGTTAATTTATACTCTAGGTGTAATATTTATAAGTTAACTTATACACTCAATCAATACTTTCTTCCGAACGATGCATAAGGGCGGAAGGAGAAGCTTGGTCAGCATTGCAACAGAAAGGGTTATTACTTATTAGTCTCTGACAGAACATGACCCTTGAAGCTTTCAGTTGATTCTCGCTTACTATCACCTGATGCTACAGACATTCTGGGAAAAAAAATCACTTTTCTCTTCATGAGTATCAAGTTCCCTTTTGTCAGCCTCAGATTTACATCATATGACAGGTAATTTAATTGCTTAGGATCTTTATCTTTAATCATCTTGGCATCTTGAGACGTGTGATCTATAGCCTTTTTGAATCACGGGCAACAACATTCTCACTATAAACTTTTGATTCTGACAAAAAAAAAAAACAAGCTCTGATGTTAAGTAAACCCAGTGAAAACCATATTCCATATCTAAGCGATTACACATTATCCTTCTTCTGGTCCACTGCAAACGACTCGTGCCCATGATCTGGTAAGCCTCCCCAGTCACATAAAAACATTCTATGCATGCTACCACGGAAATTCATTCTAAAGCCTATAGTTATAGCACAGTGGAAAGGATCTGGTAAACCAGAGAAATCAAGGAAAAAGAAGCTTCACTAATAAAGTAGATAAAACTGTCCCTTTAGTTTGACAAAATAACAACTCCCAATAATTTTTATTTAATTTTTTTTTTTTTGAAATCGTTGGAAAACCTCCCACCAAACCATTGAATTCAAACCCAGAGGATCTCAATGTGAGATACTGAACCCTACACTATTAAGTCATTAAAATTAAAATCGACAAATAAACAATATCAGTTTGCTCTTCAAATTAAGTGTCAACAGCATAATCTCAGCTATACAGGATTCAAGCTATCGAGTTTGGAACTCCTCGTAGTAGCAACCATAAAGAGCTGACGGTCCAAGTATCACTATGCCCTTTTTTTCCCGGCAATTTACCCAAAAGAGTGTTGATATAATCTCAACCTCCTCCAACTTAAAAGTTAGAAAAACCCAGCCCAACTGCCAAGTAATCCTCCTAAACGAGGGATCAAAACTTCATTTGCAGATACGACACAATATCACAAATTTCCCTACAAGAAAATGGTGAAATACCGATTTACATTACCGATCGAATTTTTTTGGTTTGAAAATACAAACCGAATACCGACCCATTAAAAATTTAAAATTTTTTGATCAAATACCGACCGAAAATTTACACTCATTATTCTATCGGTGTTCGGTCAGTAAATAAGGCGCTAGAATATAATTGGGCGCCAAGTATTGGCACCATTACTGTCATTTTACCGACCGAAAAATTTTGGTATGTAAAAACCCTAATTTTACCGATCGAATTAGTTCGGTCGGTAAAATTCCAAAATATAAAAATAAACTTTCCCCTTCTTCTGGCTTACTGTCATCTTCACTGCTATATTCCTGGTAAGATTTTTTTTCCCGTTTTTCTTACTACCATTTTAATTAAGAAATGTTATGTACAAATCAAATTTATTAGAAACTTGTATTTAAGAATTATGTATGATTGTATTTAGGTAAGAAAATCAAATTAATTAGCTAGGAACTTGTATTATGTTGTGTTGATGATTATTTAAAAGTATTATAGTTTGATATGCTTCTTCTGTAACATGGTGAATTGTTATATTCTTCCATTTTATAAGATAAAATGAATTCAAACAGAGAGTGGATGTATGCGAGGCTTCAAAATGATGACACACTTAACATGGAATTAATGAACGGGGTATATGAGTTTGTTGAATATGCTAGTGGTCAGTCGACATATATGCAAGAAAATAAGATAATGTGTTCTTGCAAAGTGTGTCATCTTCAGAAATTTAGAGAAATTGAGGAAGTTAAGTTACATCCGGTGAAAAAGAGATTTGTTTCAGATTATTATGTATGAGATCGGCATGAGGAAACTCTTACATGTAGTCTGTCTGAGCAGTTCACATACAACACATCAACGGTGATGGAAACAGAAGCCATAAATCTATATCGCCAAAAGGTTTATGATGATGTTGGCTCTAGCTTTGTTAATGATGGCCACAGTTTTTGGATACAATTGGGTCTAGTTTTCAGATAGAGAATCTTGAGGAATCCCATAATCCTTCTGCAGAGAATTTTTATCAGATGATGTATTCTTTAGATACAGAATTGTCATTGGGGTGTGAAAAATATTTGTAGTTGTCAGCAGTAGCTCGATGTTTGAATATGAAATATGAGCAACATTTGTCAGAGAAGACATTCGATGATTGAGTACAGTTCATTAAATAAGTGTTATCAGAATACAATATAATGGTGGATAATTTTTACAGTATGAAGAAGTTAGTTCATGGCCTTGGGCTGCCTGTAGAAAAATTGATTGTTGTAATAATGGCTCCATGATATACTGAGGTGATGATATTTCCATGACAATGTGTAAATTCTTCTCTCAACCAAGATTTAAGAACAGAAGAGGACCGACTAAACACAAGAACGTGTCGTATGAGAAGATGTATTATTTTCCAATGACCCCAAGATTACAACAACAATACGCTTCAGCGACAACAACCGAGCATATGAGATGCCATGAATTTGATTCAGGAGAGGCTTGTTATCTATAATGTGTTATTAGTCAATTTTAACATGCAACTTTCAATCAAATTTTTAATGTGATACATTCAATAAAACATAAACATTGAAACTTAGAAAAACCTGAAAATTTATTAAGAAGATGATAAATGAGAATCAAGTTGATGTTGGTCTCTAAGACATACCCAAGATCATATAAAGAAATGAAATCATGTGAATACTAAAGTAAAGTATGGCGGAATCATACTTACAAAGAACGGATGTTGGATGCGTTGAACACAAAAATTCCTCCTTAAAGTTTCGGCCAAGGTGTCATTTGAGAAGTCTCCAAGCTTCCTCTTTGAATGTTGAATCCAAGCTCCAAGCTTTGATCTTGATTCCAAGCTCACGGGATTAGTTTTCCTATCACCGTAAATGATTCCTTTGGTGTGCTAGCACTTAGAAAAAATTGCAACAATTCTTTCTTGTTCTTGTTGGAGCTCACGGCAATGGAGCACAAAGGGAGAGAGAGAGAGAAAGAGTTTTCTATATGTTTTGTTTTTGTTTTCTAAAAACATAAATGCAAAAATCCTTCACAACCTTTGGTATATGCTTATCCAAAAGCATAAAGCAAAAAAGGAGGGAAAATGGCATTCAATGCCTACAACAACTCCCATCATGAATAGTGACTAGTTGTCAATCACTAAAAATATGACATGACTTCCATCACTAAAGTGACATGTGATGTGACTTGTGGGCCGTATTTTAATTCAAAATGCGTGTGGGCCCGCAAACACTGCATGGTTCGGGTTCGCTAATTCTGAATTAACAAATTTTTCGTTGCGACGTAATTAAATCAAATTTAATTAAATAATTATGCCTAGAAAAATTACTATTCATGTCGCTCGTGAATTAATTCTAAATCAATTCGTTAGCCCGAATTAAAATCCAATTTTAATTTCGCGTCGAAATCTAATTTCGTTTAATATATCGAATATATTATTTTATCGATTAATTCCAAATTAATCATTCACTCTCTTCAATTAGTATTTTATCCCAGATAAAATCTCTCCGTAATTAATCCCAGATTAATTATGTTCGAATCATACGTCATCGGTGAATCTTCGGGAAGCGACCCATGAGATCCCTTGATATATTGGCAATAAATCCGGTCGTCGGACTATCCGAAAACGTACGTACCTCATACTACGTTTTTACCGATTTATGAGACATGATTGGCTTCTAGCAAAGCACCGTGCCTACCCAATTCTCCAGAAATATTCTTAAAGGAATATATAATTTATGTCAGACGTAGTATACGTAGTATTGCGTATTACGATCTAGTATCGGATGTCACATGCAAGGCCTGAAATAGTGTCTGCCCCGTACGAAGCATTTATCGGATTACAAGCAACTAGTCTCTTTAATCGGATAATCATGACCTTGTCATATTATCCCGATGGTTGCAACCAATTAGAGTACCAGTTCTGTATCCCTGCGTGATCATCATCTCCATATGACTGAAGTGATACTTCCATATTGACATCACACCAAATACACTACGATTCTCAATAAACCCAGAATAGCCGTACACAGAACCTGTTAAAGTCCTGGACGACCAAAACCAAAGCGTATTGATTGTCGCAAGTACTAGCGATGCAAGTCTCAGGTTAAGACCAAATACATCTACCCTGATGCGGATTCCCATAGACACATAGTCATACTACCAATGGGATTCCGCGGGGTCTATCCAGAGCGAAGCTGTTTCCGTACCATCGGTAAACACAACCTCCTATCACACTTGCATAAGTATCCAATACTTAAATATATGAGAACTATGCTGTTACGCTTCCATAACACGCACAAGTGCAATACTAGTCTATTCTGCATTATCGATGTCCAATCTCGATAATACTACGACTAGGGATATTTAATGATTAAACCGTTATGGATTGATACTGTCTCATATCTTATAATCCGGAACTAATCATAAGGACTTTTATCATTTATATATTTAAGTAATCAAATTACAAAATGATAAAATACAATTTCCATTGTCACATAGTTAATTTGTGCAAAAATCACAATGTCTTTTACAAATAGTGACGCTATGGGTCATAATTGTCTAACAATCTCCCACTTGGCCTATAGCTAGTCACTCAAGCATCTAATACCTGAACTATGTACATGTCGCTCAAACTTTTACTGAGGAATAACTTTCATCAGCGGATCTGTAATGTTATCCTCTGATGTGACCTTCTCGATCTTCACATCGCCACGATGTATGATCTCACGAATAAGATGGAAACGTCGAAGAACATGCTTAGATCGTTGATGAGACCGCGGTTCATTAGCCTGCGCTATAGCCCCATTATTTTCACAATACAATGAAACAAGCTCAGCTGCTAACGGAACTACTCCTAATCCAATTAGGAATTTACGGATCCAAACTGCGTCTTTTACTGCTTCAGCTGCAGTAATATACTATGCTTCTGTTGTTGAATCGGCAACAGTCTATTTCTTGGAAGATTTCCAGCTTACTGCTCCGTTATTCAAACAAAACATGTACCCTGATTGTGACTTGCAGTCGTCTTTATCGGTTTGGAAACTTGCATCGGTAAACCCAGTTACCTCAAGTTCTCCATCTCCATAGATTAAGAAAACATCCTTAGTTTGTCTAAGATACTTAAGGATATTCTTAACCGCCATCCAGTGACCATCACCTGGATCGGCCTGATAGCGACTACACATGCTCAAAGCATACGAGACATCATGTCGCGTACATATCATGGCATACATGATCGATCCGACTGCCGAGGCAAACGGTATCCGACTCATGTTGTCTCTCTCATCTTGTGTTTTAGGACACATGTCCTTAGATAGAGTGACGACATGTGACACTGGCAACAGTTCCTTATTGGACTGATTCATGTTGAATCTCTTCAACACTTTGTCAATGTACGTGCTCTGGGAGAGTCCAAGCAGCTTTCTAGATCTATCCATGTAGATATTTATTCCTAGAATAAAGGATGCTTCTCCCAGATCCTTCATGGAGAATTTTAATGAAAGCCAAGCTTTCACCGATGTTAACATGGGAATGTCATTGCCAATAAGCAATACATCATCAACGTAAAGGACAATGAATGTCAGTGCGCTCCCACTAACCTTCTTATATACACAAGATCATCCTCATTTTGCACGAAATCATATTATTTTATTATCTCATCAAAACGTTGGTTTCAAGAACGCGATGCTTGCTTCAATCCATAAATGGATCGATTTAACTTACAAACCTTGTTTGCAAGTCTTGGTACGAAAAAACCGTCAGGCTGTTGCATATAAACATCCTCCAAAAGATTTCTGTTAAGGAAAGCGGTTTTGACGTCCATCTTATGAGACACAAGTCGGAAACCTTTGAGAAATTCAAAGAATTTCGACACGAAGTAGAAAAACAGACCGGCAAAAGTATTAACCATAACGCGATGCATCATCCGTAAAGGTTACGAAGTATTCATATCCACCTCTAGCCTGGCTAGAAATGGGCCCACAAACGTTACTATGAACGAGGGCTAATAGTTCGGTGGCACGTACACATTTACCGCTAAAAGGTGATTTAGGCATCTTGCCTAATAAACAAGATTCGCAGACGTCATATGAATTTGGATCAAATCCGTCCAAGTACCCACGCTTCGAAAGTGTGGATATACGTGTCTTGTTTATGTGTCCCAGACGACAATGCCACATATAAGTTTCATCTTTGTTACTTTAAGCCTTTTGTTTGTTACATTATATGTTTAAGATTGATTCATATTCAAAATATAAAGACCATTATTTACATCAGCAGTGCAAATTTCCATATCATTTTTATACATAAAACACCAAGTGTTTCTAAATACAAAAGTGTACCCACATTGGGCTAACATAGATACATAAATAATATTCCTAGTTAAACTAGGTACATAATAACAGTCTGATCGTTTAAGTACATGCCCCGAGGTCAGTTCCAAAATAAAAGTGCCAACGACCAAAACGACGACTCGTGTCCCATTTCCAACGCGGAGGTCAATCTCTCATGAGGCCAGTCTCCTGCTAATCTGCAAATCCTGCACATCAGTACATACATGAGTACCACAACCAGAATCAAAAATCCAATTTTTAAAACTAGCAGTAGACATATTTATTTCTATAACAAACATACATGAAGCCGGTGCCTTGGCCGCTTTGATTTCCTTCATGTGTGCCTTGTACTTGCGGCAGTCACGCTTCCAGTGACCCCGCTTGCCGCACTGGAGACATACATCTTGGGATTTGTCCTTACTCTTCATAGAAGGTTTTGACGATTTGGCCTTGCCTTTCTTTTTCTTCTTCTTTTTTACACCTTCAGTCGCCTTGGGCCAAGCCCTCGGAGTCTGAGATGTTGAAGCGAAGTGCGCCTCGCTCTTCTTGTTCTTTTGAAGCTCTTTTTCTGCTTCACGCAGTGTGGACATCAACTCTCCAAGAGTTTTTCTTGGTTCATCATATTGTAGTTCATGATGAACCCACTCCAAGTGTCGGGGAAAGACTGTAAGATCAAATCTATTGAAGTCTCAGCCTCGAAGACGATGCCCATCTGTCCGAGCTGCTCAATGTCAGCAATCATCTGTGACACATGGTGCTCAACAGACATACCCTCTGACATGCGAGCGCGAAAGAGCTTATTCTGCAACTCATATCTTTGCGATCTAAGATTAGATCGGTGAAGATCATGCAACTTCGCCATCATCTCATAGGGATCCAATCCATTGTTTTGACGACGGAATTGCGGAGTCATAGCAGCAAGCATTACCGATTGAGCAGTCGCGTTGTCATCGCTATGAGTCTTCCAAAGCTCTAGCTCAAGCAACTGATCAGGTCGGGGCTTAGGCCCAAGAGGTCTCTTTATGGTGTAGAGTAACTTCTCAGATCCCAGAATAATTCTGAGATTCATATCCCAGTCTTGAAAGTTTGTGCCATTAAAAACATTATCGCCAATGACATTATCTCTAATGCTTAACTTTCCTGTCATCTTAACCGCAATAGTCCAACTATTCGATTAACGATGTATGGGTACAGTCTAACTGTTACAAGAAAAATAATGAAATATTAGTCCAACTAATAAATTTAATTGACGAAATAATTTTAAAAGCGCGTAAAGCTAAGTATTTGAACGAAATTGCAAATTCAATACTAGCCTCCCACTATTTTTCGGCGAGCCTCTAACCCTATGTTGAGTACTCGGGAAACCTAGTTTCTTACTGGGCTAGGATCCCGTTAAATAACACACAACATTGACTGTGGACAACAAGCTGTATGATATTTAACTAGGTAGATCTCTAAGATCAATTGGATCTCATTCAATTCCTAGATCCTGTAGGTGGACCTCCAAGTCCGAAACATATATACAATTTATATGCCAATATATCCAATATATTTTCCTAACCTTTTTCCTCTGAATCAACTAAGCCTTGGTTTTGGCACAACAAGTTTAATGATTCAGTTAAGCGGAACCCATTGACTTTGGAAAGCTTCGTAATCGATGTCGATGGACAAGAAGTGATCTTGACTTTGGCCAACAAATCACAACTTGGACAAGACACACGATATGGAACAAAGCCTTCATGATTCAAACACATCCGCAATGGACAAAGGTCTTGACTTTGGCCAACAACCAGTGTCAATCTTGGATCTTGAGTAAGAATCACTGAATGGAAGGAAAAAACTTAATATTTATTGAGGGTTTTTCGCGTAAATTGGCAACCAATTTATTATCTTTGTTAGGTCTCATCATACACCCTTAAGCATGCATTCTAAAAGCATAATAAGGCGCGAAAATAAATTAATAATGATATGTGGATGGATATCTCACAGATTATTCCTAGAACAAATCACTCATTTTCCTCTCCCCGGCTAGCACTATTCTAACTTCTACCCAATTACATAATACAATGAAAGAAACCTCATTAACATTGAGAGGAATTAGGTGAGAAGAGAATTACAAAGAATCGAGAGATAAGGCTGGACACGCAGGTCCAATTTAATAAATTCTAAATTTACAACAATTTCCAAAATTGCCATTTCCCTTCTAATATCCATCTAGTATACATTATTCATTCAACACATCCATGTATTCACACAAAGCATGTTATTCAATCAATCTAATCCAATTAATTAATCTTTGAATAAAGTGATCATCCAATGTTCAAACAACGATTTGATTTACGCGAGTCCAACTTGTTTAAGAATAAGTACTCAAAGTACGAATTCTTGAATTATATCGAACTACAATTTAAATCTAATTTAGTTTGTATTCAATACTAATTCTATATTTAATTCCAAATTAAATAACTACACTTTTAAATGCGCCTTTAAGACTTAGATTCCAAATCTAATCTAAATGGGTCTCAAAGCCCAATTAACATCCAATGTCGTTTAATTAAAGTCCAATGGGCTTTCAATTAATTTCTTAAGGCATAGACTTTGGTCAATATGGGTCAAACCCAAATACCAAAGCCCAATTAAGGAATCACCATATTTGCCAAGAAACCAATTTCGGCCCATAAGGCCCAATTAAACATAAAAGGCCCATTTGTCATATTTGGACCTAATGGAATGATTTAGGCCCAATTTGGATCCAATCCAATTGATCTAAACCAACTTGGCCCAACCAAGCCCATTAGGCCCAAATACAACATTTTAAGCCTATTTCTAATTAAGCCCACTTAATCAAATTCTAAAATTCCAAATTTCATAATTTAATTAATTAAAGTGTATTGCATTAATTAATCATCTAAATTAAAATTTCCAAAAAAATCAATTTAATTAATTAATCATGCTTTAATTTGTTCAACACATGTCCACCATTATTGAAACAAAAAATCATTTCATTTCATGCTTTGATGCTCACGGCATTTGTAGGGATTTTTTGTCCGATTCCGATTTCAATCCGATTGAATCATAAATCAATTTATCCCAAGTCTTTAAACTCATCCAATGATCAAAAGAACAAAAAAATACCATGACTTTAGGGCATATCATCCATTCGGCCAAGCCAAAGTAATTGGGGAAAATTAATCCAATTCAATTTTCGTCAAATTGATCATGCATAACTCCAAGTTATTAACATACAAGCATACTCAAACAAATAATTTGATTAAAATATGCTCAAATCAAAAATACCCAAATCAAGAATATAAACCCTAAGTTCAATTTCATGCTTAATAAGGCTCATGATACCATTGTTGGTCTCTAAGACATACCCAAGATCATATAAAGCAATGAAATCATGTGAATACTAAAGTAAAGTATGGCGGAATCATACTTACAAAGAACGGATGTTGGATGCGTTGAACACAAAAAGTCCTACTTTAAGTTTTGGCCAAGGTGTCATTTGAGAAGTCTCCAAGCTTCCTCTTTGAATGTTGAATCCAAGCTCTAGGCTTTGATCTTGATTCCAAGCTCATGGGATTAGTTTCCCTATCACCTTGAATAATTCCTTTGGTGTGCTAGCACTTAGAAAAAATTACAACAATTCTTTATTGTTCTTGTTAGAGCTCACGGCAATGGAGCACAAAGGGAGAGAGAGAGAGTTTTCTATATGTTTTGTTTTTGTTTTCTAAAAACATAAATGCAAAAATCCTTCACAACCTTTGGTATATGCTAATCCAAAAGCATAAAGCAAAAAAATGAGGGAAAATGGCATTCAATGCCTACAATAACTCCCATCATGAATAGTGACTGGTTGTCAATCACTAAAAATGTGACATGACTTCCATCACTAAAGTGACATGTGGGCCGTATTTTAATTCAAAATGCGAGTGGGCCCGCAAACACTCCAGGGCTCGGGTTCGCTAATTCCGAATTAACGAATTTTTCGTTGCGACGTAATTAAATCAAATTTAATTAAATAATTATGCCTAGAAAAATTACTATTCCTGTCGCTCGTGAATTAATTCTAAATCAATTCGTTAGCCCGAATTAAAATCCAATTTTAATTTCGCGTCGAAATCTAATTTCGTTTAATATATCGAATATATTATTTTATCGATTAATTCCAAATTAATCATTCACTCTCTTCAATTAGTATTTTATCCCAGATAAAATCTCTCCGTAATAATCCCAGATTATTATGTTCGAATCATACGTCATCGGTGAATCTTCGGGAAGCGACCCATGAGATCCCTGGATATATTGGCAATAAATCCGGTCGTCGGACTATCCGAAAACGTACATACCTCATACTACATTTTTACCGATTTATGACACATGATTGGCTTCTAGCAAAGCACCGTGCCTACCCAATTCTCCAGAAATATTCTTAAAGGAATATATAATTTATGTCAGACGTAGTATACGTAGTATTGCGTATTACGATCTAGTATCGGATGTCACATGCAAGGCCTGGAATAGTGTCTGCCCCGTACGAAGCATATATCGGATTACAAGCAACTAGTCTCTTTAATCGGATTATCATTGTAGGCATTGTATTTTTGCATGTGAAACCCGATGATGAGTCTCATTTGGAGGCACTACCTTTTGAGTCACGGAAGCCGCGGGAAACAGATATCAGAAGGGGAAATTCAGAATAAACAAGCTCACTGTCTTCGTTAGTGCTGCGTTCGCTACTTCGTTCGAACGGAAAACAGATTGCGGGTGTTCGTGTCGCGTTCGAGGAAGCGTTCGAATGGTGTCGGTAATTCTGGTTTTGCTGCTAGCCTCACACCCAGCCCATTTAGCTCCCAAAGCCCATAAAACATATCCCAAATTAAATAAATAAATATTAATTTAACATTAAACATTAAATAAATATTTAAACTATTTACCAATTAAATAAGATATTTACCTAACTTAAACTAAAATCATGCCTAATTTAAATAATTTGAATATATTATATACTAAAACTAAAAAGAAGATATGCCTAATTAAAATCAATCCTAACCAATAAAAGCCAATCATATATTTGACTTCCTAATCTAATAAGATAATTACCAATATAAAATATTTGTATTCCTAAACCAACACAAATTAAATATTACAACTTCCTAATTTAAAATATTTTATCCCCCCTCAATCTTGTGTATGCCTTTCTTGGAAATCCTAATTGAATACCAAATCCTTTCCTTGTGAGACAAGAAGAAAACCCTAGACATCTTCTATATAAACAACCCCTAACCAAAGCCATCCTCCGGCTTGACACATATAATTCACACCCAAACTCTCTCTAATCTCTTACAAGTCACGGTATTAGAACCATAACAAGAAAAGAATAATTCTCTTCATCTCACTCTCTCTTGGCCGAAGAACCATACATCCACCATCCCCCCCCTCCTTAGCCGATTCACAATACCCCCTATCACCACCAAGAAACATCCCCCCCATACAACCCTTACAACCACTGAAACACACACAAACACTTAAAAAAAATACTCAAAACCAACCCCCTAAAGCACGCCTAAACAACCCATGAATTACCTTAAAACAGCAGCCCAAATCCTTAAAAAACAGTAACATAAAAACTGCATAGATAATCTTAAAAATAATCACACACAATTGCACTAAGAACCCACACAAACTTGGAATAGTCCATTGAAAACGTTTAAACAGGTGGCCCGTGCAGTGAGCAGCAAGACAGAGGCCGAATAGGAGCAGAACGGAGTTCGAACCGCAAGCAAACAGCAAAGCAGTGAGCTAGGACGCTGAACCGGTGAACCAGAAAAGTTTGCGGAGCTTTACCCCCTTTCGATCTTCGTGGAACGCGAGTCCGAGAGACAGCTAAAAGGTTAGACCTGAGGGCATCTTTCACATTTATTCTCATTTTATTTTCTGGTCATTTATTTTGATTATATTTTCTGTATTTGTGGCATTCGTTGTGTGTATGATGTATGTTGTGGGTATTGGATGAATGGAAGAGTGTCGTCTCTTGTGATATATAGGATGGAAACCCAGACGTAAATTCCGTAGCCGAACCGAATGGACGGTAGTGCGGTCTGTACTTGGGACACAACTCCATGTACCACTTGAGTAAACAGCACCTTCTCTTGTTTTGTGTTGCTTTTATTTATTTATTTTTCGTCATTTAAATTCTGTATGTTGCTTATCCCCGTATGATACGATCGAGTGCATGGGCTTAGTAAGTGCGATGAAAGGTTCCCTAATTGGAGGGGTTAAAATCCTTCACCACGAGGCTTTGCCGCACCTATTGATGTGTGTTCGGTTGAATGCAAGATACTTCAATCGAGCATACTTAGTTTGATATGATTGTCTTTATTTTCGTATGCATAATTCAATCGAGCGCATGGGCTTAGTAAGTGTGATGTGAGATCCCCTATGGGGAGGGGCTAAAAAGCCCCTTTACCACGATGCTTTGCCGCGCCGGTTGATGTGTGTTCGGTTGGATACAAGATACGTTCAATCGGGCACACTATGTCTGATATTATTTATTTCATGTGTTGTGATTGTGACGCGCATGGGCTTAGTATGTTGGTCTAAAGGTCCTCTCTTTGAGAGATCAAGAGCCCCAAAAGGCCACCTTTACGGCAGTTCTTCACCGCGCCCCTTTATTTTGTTGTTTATGTATTGCGTCCCATTTCATGCATCAGGTCTGTTCCCGTTCAAACGCGTTTACGAACGCAACTCGAACGCGCATGTGTTTTTGCCTTATCATGCATCAGGTCTCATTTCCGTTCGAACGCGTTATCAAACGCCATACGAACGCGAGCATTCTTTTTCATTTCCGTTCGAACGCGTTATCAAACACCATACGAACGCGAGCATTTTGTTTCATTTCCGTTCGAACGCGTTATCAAACGCCATACGAACGCGAACCTTCTGTTTACCGTTCGAACGTGTTTACGAACGCTATACGAACGCACACCCACTGAACTGAGTCCTCTTCATTAGATTTCATGCATAGTTTTCCTAGTAGTTATCTCCACATGTATAAATGCAAATATGTTAATGTATTACAATTCATATGCTTATGTCATGATAACATTTGAGTATTATTTCTTGCGGTATATCGGATGGAAACCCAGACGTAAATTCCGTAGCCGATTCCGAATGGACGGTAGTGTGGTCTGTATTTGGGATACAATTCCACGTACCGCTTGGGAAAGTGCCCATATGTGTGCTTGTATGGTTAATATGTGTGCTTGTGTTTTCCTGAATGTGATATGCAAATAAAGTTGTATGTTCGTTGCTATCTTGATACATGTTAAGCATGCAATTTTTAATGTGAGATATATGTGAAATGCGTACATAAGTTTTATTTTGCATATGAGAATTTAGAAGCATGATACTCTTGGAAATAAGTGTTACTTAAGCTGATTAAATTATCACATAAATCCTCTCATTACAAGTGACATAAGTAAGGGACCATTCCGAACCCAACGGTTTGAGGTCTTCCCTTGCGAGGGGTGAGTGCGGCCTTAAATCTTTATCCCGGTTCACACCGGGTGGCGACTCCATGTTATTTAGTCCTTCCCAACTAGGCCGCGAGCCTAGGAACGGCGTCGCCCAGGTTCTGTTGTCCACAGTCTGGCGACTCCACTGGGGATAGAAAGTTGGCCCCGAAATATTGTCTTGTAATGTTTGGATTTATGTTTTAATTAACCATGTCTATAGTGGATAAAGTGGGGTTTTACCAAGGGCACTTTGAGGCTAGGTAATGGTTTGGTTGTCTTCCTTCACTCACTACCTTTCTAGAAGGAAAAGCTGTGAGGACACCTATATGGCCATCTACTCGAGCCTTTGTGATGGACTAATTTTGAGGACTCGTTGTTTATTCCTGACACCAAGCGATAAGAGCCTAAGAGGCTTTGGGTATTTAAGTGAGCCTCGCTCCACCTTCCCTCTGGGGAATCTACAACGGGAAATCCATTTGACAGTCCGTCACACACCATAGCTCATTGGCACATACCTTAGTGTATAAAAAGGGATACCTCACTTGGTCGCTTGAACCCTTGAGTGGGGAGACCTAGTTGTGGGCTATCCTTCGCCGTGAGAGCCTTTGTCCATACTCTTGCAAATCCACCAATAGACTGGTTTGTATGGTTAAAGTAAGTAACAATTATTCCCTTGAGAATGTGCTTATGGACCATCCTCATTTGGATGCAGTTGGACTATTGTCAGAAATGCGGGCTTGCTGGGCCATTTAACTGGGGCAAGTTCGTACTGTATGACTATTAGGCCCAAGGCTTCTGAAATGTTGATGGGCCATTATGTAAAAATTATTATGTTATGCATTATCTCCCTTCTATGCTTATGTTTGGGAACATCATCGTTTGGATCCATTTGGACCTTTGTCATGGGATATGGGCTTGTTGGGCCATTTAAACTGGGACAAGGATGTATTCCATGACTATTGGGCCAAATGCGTCTAAGTGTTGGTGGGCACCTTGTGTTTGTTTCCGGAATATTATCATTTGGATTTAGTTGGGCTCTTTGCCATAAGACGTGAACTCGTTGGGCCATTTAAACTGGGACGGGTTCACCCTTATGACAGTTGTCCCAAAAGCTTCTAAAATGAAATAGGCCGATTTGTTTGGGAATTTTATTTAGTAGTTATATGTTACATGCATCTCATGCACCTCAGCATACATGTATCATGTTAACACCGTCTATGTCTCAAAAGGACAACATAGATACCGTTTGGGTTAGAGAAGGGACAAGGCTCACTAAAAGAACAAGTATGAGTGAATCCGATAATGAGGTGTCCCGTATGGATCAGTTAGAGAATGGTCTCGCCAAGATCACTGAGCAGTTGCAGGCTTTGACTACTGCTATGGCTGGTATAGCTGGGTCTCGTGCCGGGGTTTTTC
Organism: Zanthoxylum bungeanum; assembly: GCA_019454045.1. NCBI lineage: Eukaryota > Viridiplantae > Streptophyta > Magnoliopsida > Sapindales > Rutaceae > Zanthoxylum > Zanthoxylum bungeanum. Next base: position 974 of record SKCR01053631.1, on the reverse strand, counting down.
ATTCTGGGGATGTGAGGTAAGAGGAATATCCGAACAGATTGGGGGATGATAACCCGCGTTTGATGATGATATGGCAGAGTATGCAGCAGAGAGAGTATCTGGGTCTCAGACAGAGTTACAGAAACTTCGGGATCAGGTTGAGTCGGTTACCCGCAAGATGATGGGTAAGAATGAGGATTTGCTGGATTATGACGCATTGACTTTTGAGGAACAATTGCCTGCAACAGTTCAAGATGCCAGATATGGCTAAGTTCAACGGGAATGGGGATCCGAGGGTGCATCTCCGACAGTTTGTATCGGTCATGAGTTCAGTTGCTTATCTCATCTCAGCGCCAGGTACAGAAATGTTTGGAATGTCGCTTGAAGGAGACTCCCGTGGTATGGTACCACAGTTTGGAGAAGAAAGTAAAGGAAGATTGGAGGGAGTTGGCCGATGCTTTCCTGAAGCAATATGTCACTGACTTGGAGATCGATTTGTCACTCCGTGATCTGTAGAATGGTTAAGCAGAAAGCGGAGGAGAATTTTAAGGAGTATGTGGACCGGTGGAGGGGTCAATTATTCAAAATGCAGACTAGGCCTTCGGAGAAGGATCAGATCAAGATGATTATCAAGGGCACCAAGCCCTCCATTTACGGCAAGTTGAGGAGGATGACCTCCATGATTGCAGGACTTTCGGCAATTGAGGGAAACTGTCATGGATATTGAGGAAGAAGAGGCCGATAATAGAAAATTCTATGGTCTGAACAGGAGGCCCATTGGGGGAACATCGGGAACAAAGCCCGTTTCTGCTGAAATTGCTGCTATATCCGGAACAGGCAGTTTTCCAACTTGGGAAGGCCCCTGTCTAAGGTGCTAGAGAAAATGAAGAGGCAAGGGCTTTTAAAAAACCCTTGGATACCAAACCATTACCCAATCCCCTACCACCACATTATAACCTAAGCCTTTATTGCCACTTCCACCAATAAAAAGGCCA
>SKCR01053630.1:0-30207 GCA_019454045.1 Zanthoxylum bungeanum | reverse complement strand
CAAATAAAATAAAACACATCAAAACGTTCATCAAACCGAGAAACTAAACAAAATATTAAGTTAAAGGGGCGGTAAATATTGATATATTTTCCGCTCATCAGTCGCTCCGGTAAAACATTAGATATAGCATGATGAGTTAACGTAATCACCCAATACCGTCATTATGGTGAAGGTGTACTTATGAAGCTAACATGTAGGTGACACGTCATCAGATCTGGTACAGTCAGCTGCCACGTCAGCATTCCGGTACAGTCAGCTGACACATCAGCCTATCTGGTCCAGTCAGCTGCCACGTCATCAACCACATCGGATTTTCCGGTACAGTCATCTACCACGTCATCGATTCCGGTCCAGTCAGCAGCCACATCATCTGCACGTGTAGGGATGGCAGTGGGTAGGGTTTGGTGAGGGTTTGCTATTACCAAACATGCACCCACATATGTAAATAAATTATCAAATTCGCACTATACCCGCGGCGAATTTTCATTTTCATTTCCAAACCAGCACCCTCATAAATTACCAAACCCGCATTGGTACCCATCAGATTTTTTACGGGTTTTTAAAATATCATATAAAAATAATTTTTTCGTAATAGAATATTCTACATCTATAATATGAAAATCAAATTAAACAGAATATTAAATCATCTTTAATTTCTTCATATGTGAGTGAAGTTTTGTTTGAAGTCAATATGAAATCGCAAATATTAAACATAATACTAGACCAAAAGCAATCCAAAAAAATGATAAAGTTGACAAAAAATATTAACTACAGATTAAACCAATACAAGACCAGAAGCAATTCATAAAAATGATAAAGTTAACTATATGATGTGAGTCATTTTATATGAGTGGATTTTTTTTACCCTAAAAAAGTATAAAATAAAAAATTTAAGTTTGCGGATAGCGGATACCCGTTGTGGGTTTTGTTTTAATTTACCAAACTCGCACCAAATTCGCTTAAATATTTACCAAATCATATCCATTCCGGGCGGATTTTTACGAGTTTGTGGGTTTGCGGGTTTGTTTGCCATCTCTAGCCACGTGTCAGGAACGTCTGTATACCTGGTAAATTTTATTGAGCCCCCTGAAGTATATGAAATTTATATTTTAGCCCTAAATTTTTTATAAATTTACAAATCGATACTTGAGTCGGATTTGGACCAACGAAAAGTCAAAACCATCATTTTTTTTACCGTTTTGGACTGGACGTAACGATGACCTCCGATTATGAAAATTTGTCCCATTTTATCATATTTTCATTTTAAACTTTAAACTTAAAATGGAAATGGAAGATTCCTCGCGATGATCAAGCTGACAGTAACCAATTACTTTATCTGGAAGCCTCGGATGATAGACTATTTACACTGTAAAGGTTTGTTCGATATGATCGAGGTGAAGGGAGTGAGACATGATTTTGTTTTGTTAAAGAGAGTAACTGTAATAAACTCAATAATAAGAGAGCTTACAGAGTGTAGTTAGTGTGTGAGGTTTTTTGTACAAGTTTTGTAATACTTGTAAATTCTATTCAAGTAGTAATAGAAATTATTTATTTTTCCACACAACCCAAAGGTCACTCTTCCCCTAAACACATGAGAAAAATTCCCAAACTTAAGCATTAATAAACTGAAGACAAAATTCAAATGCTTCCTGCAATTGCGCTCTTCCTATTTTTGTAATTGGAATTCATCTTTTGTTCCTGGAATAATTAAAATTACTTGGATACCTTGATTTGATGTAGATATAAATAGACTGAGATGTATATTGTATGAAGGGTTCATTTGATACAACATTTCAAATTAAACTTATTCGAGTAGAATGTTTACTGATAGTGCTTTTATAAATTTAATTTTAGATGTTTGGTTGTGATTGAAAGTTTTTATTAAAAATTATAAAATTATTTTATTGGATAAGTTTTTGAAGTTGTGTGTATGAAATAATGCTATTAAATTAAATAAGTATATTATAGACCAAAGCCAAAATTTTAAACTTTTACTAGTAGATGAAAAATAACTCTCAACAAAAAAAAATTTAAAAAATTTTTGACATTAAAAAAGATCTTTTATCTCTACGTCAAATTCATCATACCCCTTACGCGCTACAGTGGTCGGGACAAAAGGTTGCAGAATAGGCACCAAATATCTCCAGCTTATAATCTTTATTGTCGGTTGTAATTTAGGAGAAAATCTTTGGTACAACCGTGGTACCACGTCAACCATATAACAAGTCAATCATCATTTGCCACGCGTGTTAAAAAGTCAAAAACAACTAAAAAATATGAAGAAAATTAAACATGTTATTTTTTAATTGGTTGGTGGTACCACGTCATCCATACCACTGTTGTACCAAAGATTTACTCGTAATTTAGCCCACATTACGTCACATAATTATATATTCTTACACAATTAATAACAAAAATCTTAAAAAAAAAAAAAAAACTGGCGGAAAGTAATATTGAGAAACATAATATTTTTTATGATAAACGAAATTTACCATCATCATCCATCTAATTCAAAACAGTATTACCCCAACACTATCCGATTCGCTCTTTTTTTAGGTGTCGAGATATGCTTTCTCAAACAAATTTTGCACTTTTTTTTTTTTTTTTTATAACATCGGATATTTTATCAACAGGGTGATGATCGACAATTCCAATAATAGGATTCTAATTATTTAAATATACAATAGGTTACAATTATAATATTTCTAGTAGGATTCTAATTGGTAATTTTTTTTCAATCTAATTCAATATACATTAGGTTACAATAGTAATATTTCTAATGGGATTCTAAATGTTTAAAAAAATTTCAATCCAATTCCGTCTTTTTTTTTTTTTTTTTTTTTTTTTTTTTTTTTATATTTTAATAATAGCAATGTTTTTTTTAAAAAAAAAAGTAAATAACATATATGTTCTAATCCACGTGACAGAAAAACATTAAATGTTTAGATTTTTTTTGCATAAAAATAAAGAAGTTCATTTATTTTCTCTTCGTCGGCTTGAGAAAAGGGCCAAACACAAAACAAAATCCAATGGACTAAGAAATTTAAAGCCCAGAGGGTTGGGTTTAAATGGGCTTCTGCCTATTTACGAGCCTGGTAGATTGGGCTTGAATTGTTGCCTTGTTATTTTATTTCAATTGACAATTAAATGTCCTCCTCTCGCGCGATATTGAAATCCCCAATTTTCTTATTTATTTTTTTTTATTCAAAAACTAGTTAAACTTAAACAACCACAATCCATTTATTTACACTTCACTGATGTATGATGTATCGCATCCATATGAAGGTTGTTCAAGCAACTTCTTATTTTTTACTAAAAATATTTTACCTACTGAAATTTGTTGGCATCCATAGTCTATTTATTTTACACTTCATTGATGAAGTTATTTAAAACATTCTCATGTGAAAAGCTGATCAGTTGCCATAGAGTTTGAGGGTTATGGATGAATTTTTAAAATAAAATCATTTCGTTAAAAGATAATATATATATATATAATATAAGATAAATCATATTAGACACTTAAAATTTGAAATTATTTTAATCTAAAATCCTAATTTTAAGTTAAAATTTAAGAATTGATTATCCCCCAATCTCTTCTAATGGGTGAATATAGTTAGGGGTGAGCAACGGTTCCGAGTTTACCCGAAATCCTTTACATGAAATTGATTTGATGAAAGTATGTTAATTTGTTGTTTAATGACACTACACTTCCCACAAAATCAAATTTTTAGAATCGGAATATGTAACCGAAATAATATTAAATTACTAAGAATTTGTGATTTATTTGGAACAATTTATTTTAAATTTTAGATTAATATGAAATAACTGTGCCCAATATCTTTATATTAATTTTTAATTTATAAAATCCGACAAATTAATACATATTTTTATATAAACATATAATTAAAAAACTAAATATTTTTCCATGATGAAAACAGAATAATCCAAACCGATTTTACTTGCATCGAAATATGGCCATGAGTTTCTCTGACAAACTTCACATGGGTATATGATGATACCCCTTGCCTGCACGGCATCTTGCGAGTTCATGTCAGATAAATGAGTAGGATTACCACAAATTTTGGAATCTTTTACAAGTCCAAATCACCACGATGTGTCAATTTTTAGTCTATTTTTTGGCAAATTGGTCAGTGCTCCAATCAAGAAAAGAGACGTCAACAAATTGAGAACCCTGAGTCTGACATTAAAATATCTACTGTTATTATTGATGTTTGTTGGGGCAAAGACATCGAGCATCCTGGCTGGTGCGCGACTGTCCATGACCCAAAAATTAAGGACACTAAATAGATTAAATTGAAATTTATTTTTTCAAATTTTTAAATGAAATTATTAAAATCTTATATGCGGACCATTATACTCAAGATATACTAAATGGATTAACAATCTATGCATTGAAAATGATGAATTGAATACTTGGAGTATGATATAATTGATGATTTGCTTCAAAAAAATGCTAGAAGACAATTTCTTAACTATTGAAATTTTAAGGAGCTTTGCTAGGAATAATTGTATATGATTATATTTTTTTTATTGTCGGGGTTTAGGTACTATGTCCCCCTTTATATATTTTCTCAAGTAATATAATTTGAGCGTGAGGGTCTGGCCCCCAACTTCGCCTGGGTTCCAACCCTCGTTAAATATTATTATTTTTTTAAACATATATTTTTCATAATGAAAAATGACACATTTTGAGCTTTTACAAAATCGGACACCCAAAATTCAGGACCGGGCCCTGCGAGCATCCCTAGTGTTTTATTCAGCCGTGTTACTTTTGAATCGACTAAATGAGATAATTTATAATAAAATATAATATAAATGTCTTTCGTTAAAAGATTTCATTTAATTTTTAAAAAGTTAAAAAATGAAAGGTAAGTCAAGTCTAGAGTCTATAATTACAAAGACAAAACCTATCGTAGTATGCAGTGTGATTTTTTTCCCTCACTTTAGGCTATATTTACGGCAAATTTTGTAATAATTATTCATGGTTGCCTTGTGAATGAAGATAAGAAATAGGATTGTGATGGAAGTCAATGTGATTGTAAATAAATTTAGTATGATTTAGGTAAAATATGATAATGATTTAGGTTAATGTAATTTAGATAAAATATAATTGTAACTGAGCTCAATATGACTCGAGTAAAATATGATTGTAATTGATCTTAATATGATTTAGGGTCAGTAATGTGATTAAGATAAAATATGATATGATTGATCTCATTGTAACTATGGTAAAATATGATTGTGACTGATCTCAATATGACTAAGAGAATGTGGCGGAGGCACACACAAGAAGACTTATAGTCACTAATGTGATTATGATTGAACTCAATGTCAATTCGGTCAAATTTATTTGAATGAATTCAATAAATGTGGTTGAGTTTAGTAATAAATCATTATTATATGTTCTCACATTAATATTGATTTTGGTTTTACACGTACAAAGCAACATTTTTAGGTTTATCTCAACTTTGCAGAAGTTAGAATTGAGAGAAGTTGCAAATGAGAATTATAGACGGTCATCGATTTTTTATATATTGTAATTTAGATTAGATGAAAGAGAGATGGGTATTTGAATATAACTATCATGAAATCATCATTTTTTTTAAATGTAAAGGCATTTTTATATCAAATTTAGAAATTAAAACATATCAATAATGATATTGTTCTAAAGTTTATAATTTATAAATTAATAATTTATATTTTTCATGTAACACTTTATACTCTAATAGATATTTAGTTTTTAAATTGAAAGTTTGAAAAATAAAAAAAGTTACAAATTTATTGACAATCATGTGCTTGAACTTCATTGTAATCAAGTCGAGTCGAGCTGAGTAATGCTTGACTCGGCTCAACTCGATAAATATTTATATGAGCTCGAGCTTGTATCGAGCTTTATATGTTTTGTTCGAACACTATTCGTTACTAAAATATTAAGCTTGAGCTTGCCTCGAATTTGATTATTAAACGATTCGACTCTACTCGATTAATTTAAAATTTTCAATTTTCAATTTTTTATTTACTTAATCAAATGTTAAATAATTTCCCTATAAACTCAAATGTTTGTGACACACACGATATCGAATCGAGTTATGTCAATACGATCTGAATCGAGTCTATTTAAAATAGTGTTCAAGAGTACAAAAAAAGTTGAGTATAAATTTTTTGAGTCGATCTCGTTTACTAATCGAGTTATTATTTTTTAGTTCAAACAGTTCATTTATTAAATGAATCGATTTTGAATCAAGCCAAATACAAGTCGAATTCGAACTATTTATGAGCGACTCTAGAGCCTTACTTGTGACCACGCGCCCCTAGACTTCACTTTTTAAGATACACGATCATTTAACTTTTAAGTAGGGGTGTTCATAGGGTCGGGTCAACCCGTGACGTTACCCTACCTGACCCACCCGCGCTGGTCCCAAAAAAATTTGTAAATTTTCAACCCGACCCGACCATATAAATATTTAGATTATTTTTCTCTAAAATTTTATTATTATTTTTAAAGTTTTTACTTTTATTTCATTTATTTATTATTTTTTTGTATTAAAACTTTATATTTATGATAATTTTTGAGACATAAAATAAAAAATATTTGTATTTCAAAAATAATTATTCATTAAAAAAATTATATCGACCCGACCCGACCCGACCCCCGATCAGGTTCGCACCTTCGCGTGACCCGACCCGCGACCCGAACTTCTCTTGATCCGACCCGATCGGGTCTTACAAAATTTTAAAAAAAACCAGACCCGACCCGATCCGTGAACACCCCTACTTTTAAGTGGCACCATTGTTATTTTCCTTTTAATTTCATGTATTGGCCTTGTAATTTTAACAAAATTAGGATTTAAACAAATAAATTCATATGCCTGGTACATTTTTTAATTTTTAATTTTTTCAAATTTTTGGAAATCCTACCGTCAAACAACTCTTTCAGGCTTAAGCAGAGTATGTAAAACCCTCGGTTGCCACATGCTCTTACTGTTGGGGCATATGTGGAATCTTTAGGATCTGATCAGTGTCCCGCCCAACGAAAATGAGTTAACCCATGTATATCAAGCATGGGTGTAATTTTAAATAAATTAATGAAATATTATATTTCATTACGAGTATATAGGAAAAAACCGGGGCTGAATCGGAGTCCGAAAACTCAAGAACGAGAGAAAATAAAATCAGCGCACGAAGCGCGTGACGCTCGCGCTACAGTGTACGCACGCACTGTGCGCACACATATGCACAATGTGATTTTTTTCTTTTTTTAAAAAAAAAAAATTTATTTCAAAAACTTTCAACCTTCAACTTTCTGGAAAAAGAGCTGAAGGAATTAGGGTATATTACCCTAATTGTTTCAAACTCTCCCTAAACACTTCAAAAACACACAAAATTAATTTTTAACATCAACACTTGTTATAGAATAATAATCAAGTTTTTCAAAATATAAATATTTTTGCAAAAAAATAAATTTAATCTAAATACGCACTTGCGTAAATTTGAAATCCAAAACATAAACCAATTAGCTTATCTGTTAATGAATATTGTATTCAGGAAAGTGATTAAGATCTCGTTTAGCCAATGATTGTCATTGGATCACTAAATTTATTTAACTAATACATTGGATGTATGTAGTTTTAAAATAATAATTGCTTAAGGTAGCTTTCTTTATTTCGTAACTTAGTTGATGAATTGTCATAACTTAGTTACGAGTTTCTAAGGAACATATATTGAAAGTCTTGAAAGTATCAAGAACTTTCAATCTGTTCTGATGAAACGTAAATTGAACATTTTTGACTTGTTCAAATTTATTCAATCTAAATTATTTTGAAAACTTGATCCTTAAAATTCATTACATGTCTTTGAACTGTTCAAAGATCTTTGATACGATCAAACATTTGAATTAAAGCAATTAGTTCTAAGGTTATTTAGTGAATATGATTCATATTCAATATTATTCTTCCACGATTCCATCTTGATGGAATTAAGTAGTGGGAGCAGTCGAATCTTATATTATTTGATTCGTTTGATATTGAATATTACCAAATTAGTTTCAATACTCTTGGGGATATGCTCCAGTAACACTAATACATCTCTTTAATTATGTTCCATTAATTTCTGCAGTTACATATATGATATGTATAGGTAGAAATTCGAATCTTGAAAAGTTTGAGATTTGAATCTTTCTTTTATATAATGGAAATTAATTACACCTTGGAGGTATAAGTAAAAGTTTATCATTTATTCTATTTAATAGAATATCTTTCCTACGATCCTAAGTAATAAAATTGTTTTATTACTTGGTGTGTAACATCTGATGTTAACTATTGTAGAAAAGACTTGACTTATTGAAGTCAACTGTGAGAATGATAAATTATAAATGGAACTACGTAATTAATAAGATGAAACAACCCTTATACATCTTCTATATAAGTCTAATAAGATATCAGAATCATTTACGAGTATTTGATACTTAATGGTTCTGTTGTTTTCTTATTGAAGAAAATTATCCTAGAACTTATAATGGAAGCGATATTTGATATCGATTCTGGAAGTTCACCATTGAACCATAGATTTAAGATTGTTCATAGCTTACTACGATCAAGTATTGAACTTGATTAAGCTTTCATTATGAATTAGTTTATGATATGTGCTAATTGTTTGTGCAACGAAAGCAGTATGAGCTTGTTAAAGGTTTAACATTTACAATATGACAGTGAGAAAAATTATATTCAGCAATCTATTGTAGATTCTGAGAAAACTTATCTCTAGTCAAACTAAATGAACAATTAGAGATATATTGGTTAATGTTGATACTAAACTGTACATTTTAGCTAAAGAATGCAAAGTGGCATTTTTTGAATATCTTACTCAAATAAGTGATCAGTTGTGATTTCTTTGTTTGAAGAGTTCATTATGGAATATCCCTAGAGTTTGTGTTCTGTTGAGATCGCAGTTTTGTGCTAAGCTTATAGAGCCTATTGTAGACTCGGATAAGTCTTCCAGAAATATGTGTTCTCTATTTTTGATATCGTCAGATTGTCTGATCTTGTCAAAGTATATAGAATACATATGTGATAAAAGGGTTAGTGGAAGCGTACAAATTACTTTCTAGTGTTATATATTCTGACGACATTATCATTATTATTGTAATAATGAGATGTTGTAAGGTAAAAGATTTACCTAAGTCTTCTTTACTCCGTGAAAACAGTGGGAGTAGTCTCTGTTATATAAGATATAAAACCAAGAGACTTGTGAGATACTCTTATTATTCGTACATTAGATATGATCTAATAAATGACATAACTAGGCTATCTGTATGACAGTTAGTATAACTGTTGGACAGTTATTGTGTGTCTTATATAAAGTATTCATCTTTCGTAAAGGATGATTCCTTTTTCGAAAGAGATATTGAGTAGAATGTCTAATCAATCTTATATATCATTTGATGATGACATAATAAATGCTTTATAATGTGCGATTGTAGATATCGATTTAATCGTAATTGTTACGAGTTATTTTGATATCCTATAAACCATAGGATGGATTTTGAAACACGTTCTTTGTTATCCTTGAGATATTAAGAACGAGTTTCTAATTCATGGAGAATACAGTCTGCAACCATTAGGGTCATATTAGTTTTGAGACTAATTATGACGTTAGATAGTCTACGTCATAAATAGTCACAAAAGATGCAGTGGGAGTGTCACGAATGATTCTATTGTTTCAGTGGAATTAGATGCAACTTATGAAGTATTGACTTATGAAGTTGTATAATGACCTTATAAATTAGAAGTTTTATATTGGTGTTGTGCTTGCGGTTGTCCATATAGTATTTTGGATTCGATCCCTAAATACTTGGACAACTTAGTAGCTGTAGCATAATACTGACGTAGCATCAGTGTCATAATAATGTATAATTTAGATTCTACAAAATATGAATGATGCTAACTATGGGAAACGATGGAGTTTGTTTGACAAACTCAATATGTCATAGCGGACTTGCTTTTTGTTGCCTACCTCTTAAGTACTGGGTGAGCTTTTGAGAGACATGAGTATATGATACACATTGAGATGTGTATATGATACCATGGATTGGCACTAGAGCAAGTGGGAGAAATTGTTGGGGTTGGTGCTCAGAGCGCCAATCCGGACCGTATTTATGTCTGATTCATGAATACGAACATCCCATTATTCCATAATATTACTTATTTATGGTTGCACCTCTTGTTTTTATATACGTATTCGATCTGATTACGATTAGATCGAAACTAAATATGGTTTAGTGATATGTATATATTAGACAAAGGCCCGATAATATATATTGCAGTACACAGTTACAAAGTTAGTTTGTAATTGACATTGGGAAGTGTCTGTAGGCATTGCATTTTCGCATGTGAAACCCGATGATGAGTCTCAATTGGAGGCACTACCTTTTTAGCTAAGGATATTGCGGGAAACGGAGGTCGAAAGGGGAAATTCGGAAAAGTATGTCATCAAGTTCGTTCCACAAGTTCACTGTCTTCGTTGGTGCTGCGTTCTTTACTTCGTTCGAACCTCGTGCAGATTGCGGACGTTCGTGCCACGTGCGAGGAGGCGTTCGAACGGAGCCGGTAATTCTGGTTTTGCTGCTAGCCTCACACCCCAGCCCATTTGGCCCCCCAAAGCCCATAAAACACATCCCAAATTAAATAAATAAATATTAAACATTAAATAAAATATTTAAATCATTTACCAATTAAATAAAACATAAAATAAAATCTTGCCTAACTTAAATAAATCAAATATATTATATACTAAAACTAAAAATAAGATTTGCCTAATTAAAATCAATCCTAACCAATTAAAACCAATCAAATATTTGACTTCCTAATTCAATAAGATATACACCAATTTAAATTAGTTGACTTCCTAAATTAAAATATGTTGTCCCCCCTCAATCTTGTATATGCCTTTCCCATCTCTCCTTATTTGGAAACCAAATCCCTTCCCTTGTCAACCCTAACCCTTCTCTATATAAACCACCCTTCACCAAGCCTCTTCCTCTTCTCTAGTTCACGCATATACACAAGAAAAAGAAGCCTTCCCATTGACGCCCATTGTAAGCAAGAAACAACAAGAATTTCTCTCCAATCTCTCTAGCTTATACACACAAAACACAGCAGCCTAAACCACACCAAAACAGTCCCTAAAACCCCTTAAAACAGTAAGATAAACTACATTTATAATCCTTGAAATAACCACACAAAACCTCACCAAAAAGAATATCAAAACAGTCCACCAAGAACACCAAAACAGCCCACCAACAGTAAGCAGAGGATACAGAGGGAACGGCAGCAAAACCATAAGGAAACAGCAGCAAAACGGAGTCGGAACAGTAGCTCGAGTGGCCGAACAGCGAAGGAAGAGGCAAACCAGTGAACCAGAAAAGTTGCGGAGCTTTACCCCCTTTCGATCTTCGTGGAACGCGAGTCCAAGAGACAGCTTAAAAGGTTAGACCTGAGGGTATCTTTCACACTTATTCTTATTTAATTTCTGGTTATTTATTTTGATTACATTTTCTGTATTTGTGGCATTTGTTGTGTGTATGATGTGTGTTGTGGGTATTGGATGAATGGAAGAGTGTCGTCTCTTGTGGTATATAGGATGGAAACCCAGACGTAAATTCCGTAGCCGAATCCGAATGGACGGTAGTGCGGTCTGTACTTGGGACACAACTCCACGTACCACTTGAGTAAAACGGCACCTCCTCTTGTTTAGAGTTGCGTTGGTTTATTTAATTCTTGCCATTTAAATCCTGCATGTTGTTCATTCCCGTATGATACGATCGAGTGCATGGGCTTAGTAAGTGCGATGAAAGGTTCCCTAATTGGAGGGTTAAAATCCTTCACCACGATGCTCTGCCGCAACGATTGATGTGTGTTCGGTTGAATGCGAAATACGTTCAATCGGACATGCTTAGTTTGATATGATTGTCTTTATTTTCGTATGCATGGTTCAACCGAGTGCATGGGCTTAGTAAGTGCGATGTGAGATCCCCTATGGGGAGGGGCTAAAGCCATTTACCACGAGGCTTCGCCGCGCCGGTTGATGTGTGTTCGGTTGGATACAAGATACGTTCAATCGGGCATACTATGTTTAATATTATTGCTTTTCATTCTATGTATGCATGATTCAGTCGAGCGCATGGGCTTAGTATGTTGGTCTAAAAGTCCTCTCTTTGAGAGATCAAGAGCCCCAAAAGGCCACCTTTACGGCAGTACTTCGCCGCGCCCCCCTTTATTTTGTCGTTTATGTATTGCATCCCATTTCATGCATCAGGTCTGTTCCCGTTCGAACGCGTTTACGAACGCAACTCGAACGCGCATGTATTTTGCCTTGTAATGCATCAGGTCTGGTTCCGTTCGAACGTGAACCTTCTGTTTAACGTTCGAACGCGTTTACGAACGCTACACGAACGCGCACCCACTGTCTTAGTTTCATAATGCATCAGGTCTGGTTCCGTTCGAACGCGTTCTCGGACGCTACACGAACGTGAACCTTCTGTTTACTGTTCGAACGCGTTTACGAATGCTATACGAACGCCCACACACTTTCTTAGTTTCATAATGCATCAGGTCTGGTTCCGTTCGAACGCGTTCTCAGACGCTACACGAACGCGAACCTTCTGTTTACCGTTCGAACGCGTTTACGAACGCTACACGAACGCGCACCCACTGAATCGAGTCATCTTCATTAGATTTCATGCATAGTTTTCCTAGTAGCTATCCCCACATGTATGAATACAACTATGTTAATGAATTACAATTCATATGCTTCTGTCGTGATAACATTTGAGTATTATTTCTTGTGGTATATCGGATGGAAACTCAGACGTAAATTCCGTAGCCGATTCCGAATGGACGGTAGTGCGGTCTGTACTTGGGATACAATTCCACGTACCACTTGGAAAAGTGTCCATATGTAGGTTTGTATGGTTAATATGTGTGCTTGTGTTTTCTTGAATGTAATGTGCAAATAAAGTTGTATGTTCGTTGCTATTTTGATATATGTTAAGCATGCGATTTTAGATATGTGAAATGTGTGCATAAGTTTTATTTTGCATATGAGAATTTAGAAGCATGATACTCTTGGAAATAAGTGTTACTTAAGCTTGATTAAATTATTACATAAATCCTTTCATTACAAGTGACATGAGTAAGGGACCATTCCGAACCCAACGGTTTGAGGTCTTCCCTTGCGAGGGGTGAGTGCGGCCTTAAATCTTTGTCCCGGTTCATACCGGGTGGCGACTCCATATTATTTAGTATTTCCCAACTAGTGCCGCGAGCCTAGAAACGGCGTCGCCCAGGTTCTGTTGTCTACAGTGTCACTGCTAAATATATATTATCAAATATTGTTCCTGGTTAAGATTTACTAACACGGGTCGGTTAGTTAAATCCATTGAGACCAGTACATGTCGTATATCGTGACTTGGTCCGATGGTTTATCCCAATGAACCATGAGTCTAGGGAGACTCGTATAGACGTGTAGGTGTTTATAGTGGATAAACACTGAACGACTCACCGAAGATTCTTAATGGATGGTACACCAACGTCAATAAGAATCTTCATGGGTTGAGTAGCATAGTGGTCCTTCGACTTGAGATACCACTGTGGATGTATGAGACATCCTCCACACTTAGATGGCAGTCACGTCACCGATCTTTTTAGATCAGACCTCCGCCTGTTCGTTGGGTGTGGATCGATCCTCGGGATATCCTGTGTGTATCAATATAGGATCCGTCAGTTCTGTGTACAGAGCATAGGTAGTCCATATATAATTAGCAGTCTGTTAAATCTATGGCCACAGTATACTTCGGAAGTAAGTTCCGATTGTTATTTAGAGATTGCTAATAGATACATCGACGAGATAATACCTATAGAGATTTGACGTTTACATCTATATCTCTGGGATTATCTGGATACCTGTGACGGAGGGATTATACGTATGCAATGATCTCGACCTGTATGATTCAACTAGTTTATCTGTGGTCGTCATAATTTACGGGTGGATAAATTATGGACACGAAATTGGATTTTATGACGGATATACCTGAATTTAGAGAGTCTCACTAATGAAATATACTCGTAAAGCACTAGGGCAACTTTTATGAATAATAATGATTATTTATAAATCGTTTAAACGTTAAACGAAAAATACATGCGAACGGGCCGAACCGTCATTTCCTAATTAATGTGTATTTGTATTTAATATATGATATTATTAAATATACATTAATAAATTGTCAAATAAAGGTATTTGACATATATCATTAATATATGTATTTGAGATATTTAAAGTAAATATAATACATATATTTGAGATATTTGTATTTAATTAATTATTTAATTATTTAATTATTTAATTATTTAATTGTTAAATGATTAATATAATTAAAATATAAATATCTTACCAAATGATAAAGTTAGGAAATGATTATAAGTGTTTATTGTTGACTTTAAAGTAAAGGAAATGGTAGTCAAATTGGATTTGACTTATTTGATATTTGTTTAAAGTGTTTAAAATTGAAATATCATTTTTTCTTTATTTTTGTCAAATTTTCGGCCATGACCCTAAATGAATATAATGGTTATATTTTTCATGTTGCCATTGTTGACTAAGTTGAAATTGTCATTAAAATGTGATGATCATTTTATCAACTTGGCAAATGAAATTCAAATGAAATGAAACTAATGTAACTTGTATTTGTTTTAGGCCAAATTCGGCCAAGGCTTACATTGGGCAAGTATATATTGTTTCATTTATTTTTAGGGTTTAAGGAACATTTTCACTTTATCAAAACTCCATTAAAACAAGGCAAAGAAGGTAGAGAGAAAAGAAAAGAAAAACAAGGAAAAGCTTGGAATTTAGTAAGTATTTCCAACATTCCATTAGAGAGTAATTTGTTCCTCTTGTTGTGGGCAACATCTTGTGATGTTCCTGAGTTTTTCTATTCTTTATTCTTTGTACTTTTGATGGATAAAAGTTTGATGAAGGTGATATGCATGTATGATGTTGGAAGTTTATTACTAGTGTAGTAATAAGCATTCTTTTAAGGTTTTAGAACCTTGTTGCCATTCTAGAGTTATTGACCCACTCTTAAATGACCTAGAATTATTCTATAGTTGTTTCATTGTGTTGAGACTTGATTTGGATGGAAGAAACATGATTGAAGTATTGGATTTAACCAATTTGGTCTAATTTGTCCAATTTGAAGAAATTGAAAAATTAGGGTTTAAGACCAGTTCCAAATTTGGGGATTTTCATTTATATGGTGTATTAGGATGTGTATATGATGCATATAAAGTTTCATGTTGATTGGATTTCATTTGGATGTGTCTTGAAGCATGGAAGTGCAAAATGCACACTTTGGCCACCTAGTGAGGCTCTCGGCCAAGTGTATCATTTTTGGGATTTTTGTTGCCTTTGGTGTTTTGATGTTCTGAACATGCTAAGTTCATATTAGAAATGATTTAGAATCATTCAAAATTGATTTGATCAATTTCGGACTAAAATGTACAAAATACCAAGTGTAAGGGTAATTCGGTAAATTCACTTAAATATGATTTATTGAATTTTATTTCATAATTTGATTATTGGATAATTAAATAAATACGTTTATTTAATTAATCCGAGAAAAATTTTTGAAATCGGAAAATTTGATTTTCCACCGCTTCCGCTGCGTTACTGATATTCCCCCTTAAAACCCCTACATTATGAGCTTTTGGCGTTTCTTTCTTAATTTGATAACTGTAGTGTCCGTTGGCCCTCTTGATGACAATGGGCTTGGGCCCGTGAGGCCTCTTGGTCTGATATTGGTTCTCGGGCTGGACTTACTAATGGTAGACCCGGCCACGGTTCCGGTTCGGAACCGGAACCGAACCGGAACCGAACCGGTTGGAACCGGAAGGTTCCGGTTCCAACCGGTTCCGGTTCCGGTTCCGGAACCGAACCGGAATGGGACCGGTTCGGTTGGGGTTCCACCCCAACTCGAACCGGTGGAACCGTACGGTTCCACCGGTTCGGACGGTTCCAACCGGAACCGTTCGGTTCCGGTTGGAACCGTCGGGTTCCTGTTGGAACCGTAGGGTTCCAACAGGAACCCTAAGGCCCCCAACGGCTAGTAGCCGTTGGGGGCCTTATTAGTTATTCCCCCAACGGCTACTGCCGTTGGGGGATGCAGGGAGCCGTTTGGCTCCCTGCCAAACGGCTCCCTGCCAAAAAATAAAAATAAATAAAATTATAAATTTTTTTTTTATATAAAATAAAAATTACTAATGTACCCCTAATAACGGTAATAAAACGGTTATATTTAGGGGCATTTTTGGTATCAAAAAAATTCTAAAATTCTATAAATAGGATTCATTTTTCATAATTTCATCACACCAATTTCTCAACTCTCTCATTTTCTATAAATCTCTTATTCTCAATCTTACTTCAATACAATTCTCTATTTTAGTTGTTAATTAATTTGTTATCACATTCGGCATTCGCATCGCAATTATTCAAATGGCAAGCTCATCCGAGAACATAATGTCAAATATGCCAACCCAAGAGAGCGGCCCTAGTGTCAGTGCACAATCACGGAGAAGAGAAGTTAAGGCTCGGTCCTCGGATATTTTCAAAATTCATTTTAATTTGGAACGCCTAGAAGATGATTCACAACGAGCAGTTTGCAACTATTGTGGGGTTATCTACAAATTTTCAGGTGGATATGGCAATATGATCAAGCACATGGAAAACATCATCCGGTTGAATTTGGCATTGATACGACGCAAACTCAAATGGCCAGGTACGCATCATCAAGTAGAGGTACGAGTGCTTTAGATTTATTTAAATATTCTGATGCAAAAAATAGAGAGGAATTTGCGAAATTAACTTGTATGGCACATCTTTCTTTAAGCTTTGGTGAAAAACTTCATTTTACTAATTACGTGCATAATGCTTTAAACCCTTCTGCATGTAGAATGACTCGAAACACAACAAAACGTCATATTTTTAAATTATACAAAGATGGTAAAATTATTTTAAATGAAATATTTAAAGAGATGAAAGGTCGTATTTCTGTATGTTCTGATATTTGGAGTGATCATTGGCAAACACATTCATACATGGGTGTGACTTGTCATTGGATTGATGCATCATTTACCATGCAAAAACGACTAATTGCATTTAGAGTTTTTGATGACCAACATACTGCACATAATATTTATAGAATGATGAAGGTAATTTTTGATGAATATGGTTTAGGAGAAAAAATTTTAACAATTGGATTTGATAATGCATCTGCAAATACTGCATCCATCAATGATTTAAAAGAAATATGTCAACCAAATTTAGGGGGTCGGTTTTTTCATATTCGTTGTACATGTCATGTCCTCAACTTATGTGTGCAAGACGGTCTAAAATTATTATCACCTTTCCTTGATCCAATTAAAACGGCACTTAACTGTATTTGGTCATATTCTCAAATTAGGAGAGAATGGACCAAGTTTTGTAAAATAAATGGTATTAAACCGATTAAATTTTCAAGAGATGTTCCAACACGTTGGAATTCTACTTATTTTCTTTTATGTCAAGCATTTCAATACAAAGATGCATTATGTAGTTTTTTTTCTCAACATGTTCAAAATATCACACTTTATCCTAGTCAATGGGATATTTGTGAAAAATTTTTAGATATTTTAAAAGTTTTTAATGATGCTACTTTAGTTTTTAGCGGCGTTTATTATCCTACAGCACATTTATTTCTTCTTGAGAGTTTAAATATTGTTGGCACTCTCGATGAGCATGTTGACAGTAGCGATCCTAATGATATTTTTTGTTAGAAGCCATTACTGTTATGAAGGTAAAATGGTTAAACTATTTTAGAGAAATTCCTTTACTTTATCTTATTGCTGCTGTTTTTGATCCTAGATTTAAATTAGAAGGTTTGAGTGGTGCTTTACAAGCTTATTATGGTTATTTAGGAATATTAGATGAAATTGACATTACTAGATTAATGACGAAATTAAGAAATGATTTAATTGAGTTATTTAATGATTATATTGTAAGATATAACTTAGGAACATTAGGTCAATCTAGTAGTAGCGAACCGGTAATTCAAACAAGACTTAGCGCAGGGGATCGTTGGTTATTGCAACGAAATAAAAAAGCTAGGGATACGACAACTAATAACCCTGAATTAGATAATTATTTATCTACAAATTTTGAGTTTTCTAATGAAAGTTTATGCAGTAAAAATTTTAAAATCCTTGAATGGTGGAACCGGCATCAAAATATATATCTTGTTTTATCTATTATTGCTAAAGAGATCTTGGCAGCACCTATTTCCACCGTTGCGGTTGAGCAAGCCTTCAGCTTGGGAGGTAATATATTGGAAGCTAGGCGATCTTCATTACATCCAAGCACTCTAGAAGCAACAGCTTGTGTGGATGATTGGACTCGAGCTGATCTGAGACAACAAGAAGATGCCCCCGATGATTGTGAAGATTTGTTCGATAATGCTTCTGCAACAAGTGCAAGCGGAACCGGAGCCGAAGGATCAACCGATAATGATGATTGATAATTGTAAAATTATAATTTACAAAAGGGGATATGTCTAAAAGACTAAAACTTGTAATGGAACTACGTGAGCTTTGATTCCTCTCACCCTTGGAGGATACGTAGGCAACTTAAATATTTAAAAATTTAAGCTCAAGCTCTTCAATGTAATAAAATTTTTTTTTTTAATTTAATCTCATTTTTTTTTATTTAATTAATCAAAAAAAAAAAAAATATTTAACCGAACCGAACCGGAACCGAAAGGTTCGGTTCCGGTTCGGTTTTCGGTTCCGGTTCCACTTAAGTGTGGAACCGGAACCGAACCGGATTTAACCGGTTCGGTTCCGGTTCCACACTTGTGGAACCGGTAACCGGCCGGTTCGGTTCGGTTCCGAACCGGAACGAACCGCCGGCCGGGTCTCTAATGGGTTTCAGGTTTTGTTGGTTGGTCCCGAGGTGAAATGTCTATTTTACCCTTGGCCCAAATTTGCCCGTACACTATCTTATAGTCACGGATTACATATGCACTGACTCGATGAGATTCCTATTGACCATGGTGTTGTACTTCAACTATTTGATCACATGTGAGTCATTCAGTATTCGGTCCAACCAATACCCACACGACTGTACGAGTTTCCAAAACTCGTAGTACATCGGGTTTAACCATTGGAACTCCAATTCCAATATACGACATATGCTAGTCTTGTAGGTTATAAGAATTCGACCGTATTCCAAAATCAACGACTAAGAATAATATATACTTTATGAATAATTTACAATAGTAATACTTATCCCAATATCGGACCATCTAGTGTCAAGTATTACTACAAGACTATTTTAATGTCGATGTCATTCTTAGCATATCTATACATCAATTTAATATGCATAATGAGAATACCATTAATATGAAATGAAATTATAATTATTTTATTAATAAATAATAAAATGTATAATTCAGATTGACACTCTAAGCACTAACTCCAACACTTACAAGAAACGTACTTTCTGGATTCGAACACATGACTTCAATGTAAAATCCTGAACCCTACACCATCAAATTACGCCACTTGAGGACTTATGCCTCGTTCATGTTGATATGGTTTTGAGTTTCTTAATAAAACCTCCTTTATTAAATTGTAGGTTTGATGAAATGCAGATATTTTAATTAAGTTATTGAATGATAAGTTATATTATTAATAAATCTACTTATACTCTATTTGATCATTTAATTGGTGAATACTTGTGAATTAAGTACTATAATTCTTATCGTTATTGTTTAGTTAATTTTGGTGGTTTAATGCCACTAAGGACATGAGTGAGTGATTTTTAATTAGTTTTATTTAACTAATAACTCATGTTCGAATTTTATGAGAAAAATTGAATTCGAGCTTTGTCTATTCCTTATCTTTTTAATTAAACAAAATTTGGTTTAAATAAATATTATATTAATTAAATAATTGAAGTCAAATTTCCTATAAACTAAATTTTTTCTAAAAATACTTTTGGAAAGATATATTCCAACTATTAAATAAGATCACCAACAAAAATATTTGTTATTTTAGAACTGTGTAATAAATCCTTTTAAAAAATGTAATAAACATTAAAATATAAGTTTTATAATCGTATGGACTTTTGATGAGTGTCGTTTTAAGTTATGGTATAATATCCGCACTACCCTCCAATGATCCCATTGTCAATTAAATTCAATAATTGAAGGATACAATGGTAAATATCTACTATTGTAATATATCTTTTTAAAATGTATGGCTCATTTGAACCCACGATTGGCCTTCACTCAAAATAAAAATCTATAAACACGGCGGAATATTTTGTGAAAATAACTCAAACATAAAAGTCTATAAAACAGTGACTGGGAAAACAAAAAAAAAAAAACTATAAAACAGTAGTGAAAGTGGGAAACTATGTTAAGGCTTGTGGCCATAATGAACAAAATTTCAAAAGGTTGAACAAATTTCTCTTATGACGCCCATAAATTTATAATTTTATGTTATGACCATAAATTTGTTATTTCTCTATTATGACTACTATCAACCCCATCAATTGTTCCACCAAAAATATAGCTGATAATGGATAAGGATGAGTCAAGATACAATTGGAACAAATTTATATCCCGTTATTTTATTTGATTTATTTGGTCCCAAATAAAATAACTCCCCTTAACCCGCTAAATATAATGTCTAGTCCTGTTTTCTTGAATATTTCCGTAAATGAGTTTTGGCAAATTTTTAATCTTATAAGAGTCTCATCTATATTATAAAGTACAATGGTGTAGGAGGAAAGAGAGTGTAACAGATGGTTAGGATTAAGAGAGATAATGTATCCAAATGCTATCTTTATGTGGCTTAATTGGCGGCTCAGATCATTTCATTATAATCTAACGGCTGATAAAGAGTCATTTCATTATAAAATCTCTATAAAAATGGAAAATGAAAACTACCAAATAAATTAAAGAATAAAATCATTTATTAAATGAAAACTACCAAATAAATTAAATAATAAAATCATTTAATTAAAAAATAAAATCATTTCATTATAAATAAATTAAATAAAAAAATCTTAATATCTATATAAATTCTATAACACCGTGCCGTAGACACGGGCACACACTAGTAATTTTATATAGCTAAAAAATAGAAGTATAATAGGTCTTCACCAACCTCATTTTGACTAAATATATGCACTGTGTATTATTATAAGCCAACATTTTCAATTAATAGTTAAAATTTATCTTCAAAATAAGTCTAATTGTGTTTTTCAGAAGTCGATGTTGAGTGTTTTAGTTGAGTTTGAGTTTTAAGTTTAAGAATAGTTGGAATTGAAATAGTACTATATAAAATAATCTTAATTTTTTTTTTAAATAAAAAGAGTATAAGGAGTTAAAACATAGTAGGATGGGTTTTTGTGTTTCTCACAGTCTTGATCTGGAAAAAAATTGTGAGATTTCTTTTTTAATTATGCTTCCTTATTGTCTTTAAATTGAAAAATTTCTCATCAAAAAATATGATCGAGTGATTTTTAAATAGTTTGATTTGATTTGCTTCCGTATTTGATTTTGGAGGAAGTAAGTTAGGACTTAAAAAAAAAAATTTATTGAGGGATCTCTCATGATGCCATTCCCAAGTCCACATTTGTGCTAACAATTGGGAGGTGGAAATGGTGATTTTCAAAATATAGAGGGGTGAATTGAAATTAACCCTAAACGTCATAACAGCAAAGAAGAAGTCGTTGCAACAACCACATGAAGGAGTTGCACGTAAACGTCATCATTTGCGTCACTGTTACTTGTGGAATTTTAATACGACAAAGCAAGCTTACACGCCGCCTAAACTTTATCTTAAATTTTATTAATTTTTAGACTAATTCTTAGAATAAAATTCTTATTGTTAAAGAGTAAAAAAAAAAAATAAATAAATAATATTATATTTTAAAAATTAAAATTTCTTAAATTTATAATTTTGAGTTAAAATTTAAAAATCAAATCACCCTTAGATTCTCCCGGACAAAGTGTGATTAGGGAATCTTGACTCATTTGCTATTACTCGACAAGACATCGAATATATATATCATTTAAACGACCCAAAAAGCCAATAATCCGGAACACAAATCACAAACACAATCACTACACATGGCTCGCCTACAGTTGGTCTCGTCGATCGTCCTGCTGCTTTGCGCCGCCGCCGCAGCATCAAGCTTCGATGAATCCAATCCAATCAGATTGGTAACATCCGACGGTCTCCGTGACTTGGAGGCCTCTGTCCTCCAGGTCGTCGGTGAAGCCCGTCATGCTCTCAAATTTGCCCGTTTTGCTCGCAGGTATGGGAAGAGTTACGAGACCATTGAGGAGATAAAGCATCGCTTTGCGATTTTCTCCGAGAGTTTGCATTTGATCAGATCTACTAACCGTCAAGGTCTGCCTTACAAGCTCGGATTGAACAGTAAGTTTTTCATTTTTGTTGTTTAATTTATTCAGGATTAATTCTAGCCATCTGATTGGTCTGTAGTTCCAGTTACGTAATCTGTATGTTCCAAGCTATCTGGAAAATGATAAAGAAACATAGGATGATAGATGGGTGACAAAAATCACTCTAAAACGACGTTGTTTTGACGCGGTTTTTACTTTTTAATAGTGGATTGATAAGTTGACTTATGAGGTGTTTCTGTAGCTCTCTTAATAGATTGATTAATGTTTAGTAATTTAATTATGAAGATATCCTTTAGATCTTATATGCAATTCAGTAGAAAATTTTAGAAGTAGAACAGTAACAGTTACTACCTTCGGATTATAGAATATAGATTGATGAAAATTTGTGTAAAAAAATTTAAGTTAAAATAGCCATATCGAATAAATTAATTATCCCTGCAGTTACACAAGTATTGTTGATTGTTAATGAACTCAATAAAATAATTACCATGCAGAGTTTGCTGATTGGAGCTGGGAAGAGTTCCAAAAGCATAGGTTGGGAGCTGCACAAAATTGCTCAGCTACCATTAAAGGAAGTCACAAGCTTACTGCTGATGTGCTTCCTGAAACGGTACTTCTATTTAAAAACTATACTCATTTAACAACCAAAATGGACCATCAATTTTGATGATGTAATCTGGGGTTTCAATAAGTTTGTATTATATAAAGAAAAATACTGATTTTTCTGCTGCTATATGTGTAGAAAGACTGGAGGGAAACGGGGATAGTGAGCCCGGTTAAGGATCAAGGCCACTGTGGATCATGCTGGACTTTCAGGTCAGATTGAATTGGAGGACTGAAATAAGCATTTGCAAACAGAGTTTTCAATTTTAGTGCTTAATAATTTACCTATTGCAGCACGACTGGAGCTCTTGAAGCAGCTTACCACCAGGCGTTTGGAAAGGGAATCTCTTTATCAGAACAGCAGCTTGTGGACTGTGCCCAACCTTTCAACAACTTTGGATGCAATGGTGGGTTGCCATCCCAAGCCTTTGAATACATCAAATACAATGGTGGTCTTGATACCGAAGAAGCATATCCTTACACTGGAAAAGATGGTGTATGCAAATTCTCATCTGAAAATGTTGGTGTCCAAGTCCGCGACTCTGTCAACATTACCTTGGTGAGTTTTATGCAGAAATTTCGTTTTGATTGACATTAGAGTGTAGAATACTAGACCTCAGCAGGGTGCTGAAGATGAATAACATAGCTACTATATTAGAGTGTATGCAAATTCTCATCTGAAAATTTCGTTTTGTATGGTTTTAAGATTTTTTTTTATGGGTATCGTAGCTATGTTATTTTTCCATCGGATCAGACTTTTAAGTTGATTAAGATTAACCAAACCGAATATACATGACCTCCAGTAGCACATGCACCCTGTTTCTGCAGACTCTTCGGCTGATCTAATTTGATTAAATTAACTTAAACAAATCAATCGTGGTGTATGACCTCCCAATATGGGAAAAAAATTCAATTCAATTAAATTTGGACACTTTCTACTTCCATGTATGCAGAAACTATGGAGATATACATTCATATGTCAAGTTTTCTGACTTATATAGAAAAATGCAGGGTGCTGAAGATGAATTAAAGCATGCAGTTGGTCTTGTTCGACCAGTGAGTGTGGCATTTGAAGTGGTAGATGGTTTCCGACTTTACAAGAGTGGAGTTTACACCACCACTACATGTGGCTCTACTCCTATGGTGATTTTATTGACTTGAAACTGATAGCTAATTATATGTTTAACATTTCAAATTTTAATAGGGTATTCGAGTTATGAAATTCTATGGGACAAATGAATGATGACATCATGGATTTTAGTCCCATGTTGTTTATGATCCAAATGACATTTCCTATTTTCCTTTCTGAACTTCTGTTCAACCTATTTTTCATGAAAATTTGCATATCAAGATTTAAATTTTACATAATGTAAATGAATCTCTCAACTTGGAATTTCTTATCAATTTTTAATGTGTGCGCACTGAACCACTAACTATTCATGTCATGCATTGCTGCCTTTCTAACTTGCTCCGGGGTTTTTATCGCAGGATGTGAACCACGCTGTTCTTGCTGTTGGATATGGAGTTGAAAATGGTGTTCCGTATTGGCTGATTAAGAACTCTTGGGGAGAAAGCTGGGGTGACCATGGCTACTTTAAGATGGAGATGGGGAAGAACATGTGTGGTAAGTTACACTTACATGTCGATTGTCTTTATCAAACCAATTCTCACAACTTAAATTTATCAGTCATCAATAAAATTCAGGATGACCTAAGATATGAATCTATGATGTCAATCAGAGAAACAAAATCATCACTTATTTATAATGATATTGATGATTTTATTGTAGGTGTTGCGACTTGTGCATCATACCCTATTGTTGCTTAGTCTATCCCTGAAGATATCATTGGCTTTGGCTCTGTCATCAACTCATTTGTGTCATAAAACTTATCCTATTTCTCTCAAGCATATGATAGAACAATGGTGCTAGCTTGATGTACAAAATAAATTCTGAGATTGATGTCCATGTAAACTGCAATAGCTATCTGGCTTGATATACAAAATAAATTATTGAGATCGATGTCCATATAACACCAGAGACGTTATATTTCTCTATGAATGGTTTGGGTTATATGGAAGCTTTGGCCAACATCAATGCATTGCTTCAAATATTTGGTTGTCTCCGGCCTTATTATTAGAGGATTATTGAGAACTTGCTGTGTGAAAGATCGTGTGTTCATGGTCAAATCTGCCCAAGTAGATGCCATTCATGCTCTATAAAGCCTTGCAGAATCTTTTCATTGTGAAAGTTTGTTGCTGAAAGATGAGAGTAAGATAAGGGCTCTGTATTTGAGCCATTTAAACTTTTTGAAAGAAAAACTCAACTTCTAATCCAAAAAATAGCTTTTTTAATCTCTCATAAACTTGACTTTATTTACAAACAAGCGACCAAAAAAAAAAATATTTTGGCTGATATATGAAGCATCCCAAACGTGCACTCGAATATTTCATTCCCAAGCACAAATATGCAGCAAGTGAAACTTAGCACTTGATTTGATTTGGAGATTCACATTGACTTCATAAGATCAGCTTTGCTTGCAGAAGAGATTTGATTTGGAGATTCACATTGACTTCATAAGATCAGCTTTGCTTGCGGAAGAATCTAGTTTACAGGAAAAGCAAGTCCAGACAACGGGAAATTATTGGGATTGGGAACCAGAACCAGAAGGTTAAATTACAGGTTGACTGAGGTTACAATAAATTAATACCAACAGGGGAACCTCAACTTGTTAAACCACAGACCATATCTATGTATGAACCTGTTAAACTTGAATTCATTCCAGCTTTTGCCCATAACTTCCTCCGTCCCTGGGCAGTCTGCAATACTCATTTCTGCTGTGCTCGTGATCTGTGTTCCGATACAAAATCTTCTAACAAATAGTAGGGCAGAAATCTATGTGCAGAATGTGGAGACCACAAATGAAACTTGTTAGATGGAGACAGCAAAAATTGTGTATTGATAGTTTTTCCAGCTTCTATTATCTGAAAATTCCACAGTTTACTAATCATGATGGCGCCATTTAGCGCCTCAAATGTCTTCTCCACACTCGACGAAAACACTAATTTCTGCAGTCCCTGCAGCAAGTTCAGATTGGATTTAAAAAAACTCATTAATATCTATAACCGGCAGAGAATAGGAAAGACTTTATACCATTTGTATGCAATCAATACTTGGTAAACATGCATTCACTGCCATCCTGCAAGTCCATAGAAGCGATCGAAGTGTTAAGAAGATGCAATATAGTGGTTGAAAAAAATGTGCAACTCAACACCGATCCTTTGAAGACAGGAGTTCAAAATTGAACCGATATAAAAAACAATCACAACATCAAACGAAGATGCCAACATCAAACTCAATCCCAAACACATCCACTCACAAATATCTCAAAGATCATCCAATTCCTCTCCACCAAATAACCCAAAACAGCAGTCTTGATTCAGTGCACAAAGCATCATGCCATAATCCCTTCCCAAACCCAACCCCAGAAAAAATACACGGTTTCTTAATGAACAGTTTCTTTTTAAGATTTAAATTGTAATAAAAGATGAAAAAGAAAGTGTTACATTGTGCTGTGGACCTGTTGTCCACAAGATCATAAAAAACCAAATGAAAAAACCAAAACATACAAAAACAATCCAACAAGATTCACGATGAATGCCTGAAAGCCCCCATACAAAGCTAAACTAGCCTATGCATTATCCCAAACCCCCACCCAATTTAGCCGAATGAAGAGAAAAGTTCCACAATAAATGAACATTGAAATACATGTGAGCACTCACTTCCCTAAAAAAGTGTGCCATAACATACCAATTATGCTATTGGGAGCCTGAAAGTGAGCCTTCGGCAACACTCACTAAAAGCATAGTGGCAACTCCCTATTAGACAATATAGCTATAAGTTCCAGGCAACAAAAAAATGCTCCCACAGCTTACATCAAAAGAAACTTTACAGGAATTTTGGACATAATTTTACAGAGTCTCGGTAACTACTCAAAGATTCGTTCAATTCATTGCTTAGTACAGAAACACGATTCAACCAAAAAATACTGAAGAACATGCATAAAATACTTACTGCTAACTTATTTGCAGACTGCAGTCCAAGCTGACATGTGGCATTTGTACTCGTGTCACGATGATGGGAAGACCTCACTTGATGAATGGGTTTACACAGTAAAGCAAGTGGTTTGACTGCCCTTCTTTTAAGCCACCACTGGAATATCTGTATTCGTACTCAAAGGAATTGCTTTCTTCAAGGATGGAAAACCCAAGTTCAGGTCCTCTGATGCCCTTTGCATAATGCGAAAGGCTTCATTAGGCATCCCAGCCTTCAACAAGCAAGATATCAACGAATTCAAAGTAATGCCATCTGGGGCACAACCAATTGTCAACATCTTATTGAAAATGGTAATAGCCTCAACCATTCTTCCCTTCATACAATGCCCAATAATTAGAATGGTAAATGTCACTTTATCAGGTTTGCATCTCTTCTCCTCCATCTCTGCAACAATCACATTTGCCTCGTTCACATTGCCAACCTTGCAAAACCCATCAATGATTGGGTTATACATAAATGGTTTTGGAACTAAATCACTCCACTTCAATTGCTTCAAAAATTGGCGTGCCTCATTTAGTCTATTCTCCTTGCACAGAGCATTAATAAGAATAGCAAAAGTATACACATTTGGGGACAGGTTTCTCCCATGCAGCTCGTCCCAAAGCTTTAAACCCTGATTCAGCTGCCCATTTCGACAACATCCATCAATTAAGGAACTGAAAGTAACAACATCAGGAAGGTAACCAAAAGAAAGCATCCTTTCACGCATGTTTTCAGCTGAAACCATGTTGCCAACCTTACCAAAGCCATCAATAAGAACATTGAAAGTTACTGCACTGGGTTTAATGCCACAACTAATCATCTCATCATATATACTAGAAGCCACCTCCATCTTACCTAACTTGCAATAACCAGATATAACTGATGTATAAGTCACAACACCAGGCAAAAAATCTCTTTTAAACTTGACTTCCTTCAATAACTCATGCCCTTTAACTACCTCATTAATTCTACACAACCCATTTATAAGTGTGTTATACGTAACAATGTCAGGAGAACAGCCAAAACTCCCCATATCATAGAAAAACTCAAATGCCTTATTAACTTCTCCTATTCTGCATAAACCTCGAATAAGAATATTGAAGGTCCAAGTATCTGGCTGAGAATACAATCTAAAATGCTCTTTAAACATATAAACAGCCTCGTACGCTTTATTTTGTTTGACCAATACATTCAAAAAGCTGTTGTACGTCAATGTATTCATCGTAACTTCTCCATGCTGAAAATGAGAGAGCAATCCCTTAACAACATCACACTTTCCAGCTCTTATACACGACGAAACAAAAAACTCTATCATCGGACTATCGGTCAAATGACCATCACTCCTCATATAATCAAATACCACTTTAGCCGAATCATGTAGGCCCACTTCACACAAAGACCTCAGAAGCAAATCGTAAGTCCTTAAAGAATGACTAAGACCAAGATTTACTCTACTGAATTCCAAGAACTTCAGTCCCAGTTTCGGATTATTTAACTGTTTAATTACCTCAAATGATATCAAAGGGTTCAACTTCTCACACAAATAACGAGCACAAGTATCCGACAAATAGCTGGAACGAAGTAATAGAGTACACACAACTTTAACAAACCAAAACTCATTACTACACCGATAATTTACCTCTCTTTCATTAAAGGGGTAAGATCCACCATTGGCTTGGAGGCTCGAACCCTCAAGGGACGGGCTATGAAGAATAACAGGGTGGTCATCCGTAACCGTAACCCCACTCCATTAGCAGTCGCCTCTGTCTTAATCTTATGCCCACTAAAGTCTATCGAATTGAATCTTATTTACGGATAACCGGTGGTTTGTTTAAATTTCGAAATGGGTAAATCTTCAAGGTCTTTATTCTTCATGGAGATGTGAGAAACTAATTAAATAAACCATAGCAAAGGAAAAAAAAACCCAGGTAAATTAATAATTATTCACCAAAAATAAGTAAAAAACCAGACGTATTTCAGAACATTTCATGATAAAAAGGGATTCAATTTCGTAGAATGGGGGTGCTGTGACGGTGGCAAACAGAAACTGCAGAGTGTTGCATTAGGGTATGTTTGGTTAACGGAGGGGAGAGGAGGGGAGGAGAGAGATTTTAATTAAATATATGTTTGGTTCAAAGGAAAGGAAGAGAGGGGAGGAGAGGGGAGGGGAGGGGAGAGTTTTTAATTAAATATATGTTTGGTTCAAAGGAGATGAGGGGAGGGGAGGGGAGAGTTTTTAATTAAATATGTTGACGGCTGATTTTGGTCTCGGGGTAATATGGGAATATCACCTCCGAGATAATCCTCCTTCAACGGTGAATTTGTTTGGTTATGGGGGACCAAAAGCAAATTTAGCGGGAGACGGGAAAACACACCAATCGACAAAGAGATTTAACGTGGTTCGGTGGATTTTGGGATCCGACCTACGTCCACGGACAAGAACAGGGTGGTACTTTTTATTACTCAAATACACTCCTCGGGTCTCTTCTTTGCTTTTACAACCGGAGCTTGATGATTCTAATCCCTCACTCTTGTGATGATTTTCAGATCTCCTTTACACATGCTCTCCCTCCTTGTTGATGGTGTTTTCAGGCGCTACAACATTTAAAACAGCACGACAAGGACAAAAGGGTAAATTCTCTGTCTGGTTGAGATCATATAGCCGACCCGACCACAACATGTTAAGACCGACCACTTTGGTTCAGATGACCGAGCACTATAGAGGTCGGCAGGAACACTCTCAGCATAAAAGATTATCATGGCCGACCTCATTAAGACCGACCAGACAACGGGCCGTGTTCAAGACAACAGCACCCCATTCTTGTGGATAAGATAAGAAAGATATCCTACTCTCGCAAGGAGAAGGAGTCAGAATCCAAAAGGGAATACGGAAGAAGAAGGCAGTACCGGATCAGGAAACCCTACAAGAAGAGAAGATTGAGTCCAAATATGATTTCTTATGCAAATA